>BSBM01000074.1:17267500-17360000 GCA_027924585.1 Larix kaempferi | reverse complement strand
CTAACCTTGCCTCTATCTGAGTATGAAAGCATGGAGGGATCTATTGTGTTGTAGTATTGGGTCTGATTGACCACAAATATGACTGGAGGAATTGGTTATGTCGTACTTGAAAGTTGCATGGCTAGTAAGGAATTGAGGGACTATGTTAGTAGTAGCTGCAAACTTGAAGACTTTAATACCTTGGAATAAAGTAGGTTTGTTCAAACGCATATCATAGATAGATTTGTGATCTCATTGGTAAGGAAAACCCAATATGAGAGCAACACAATCCAATGGGGTAGCATCACATTTCATCATATCTTGAAAATGAGACATAGCGAATGTGATGAAGCAATGATGATCAACTAGGGAATGATTGTCATTATTGGTGACACATCCCAAATGGCATAAGGTGAAGATGAAGAGTGGTGGGGAGATTTAGTTATGAGACTACATAGGCTATAATCAAATTCTTTTGACTTCCATTATAAAGAGAGATATTGAATGCACGGTTCTTGATTTGGAAATTGTCCGTAAGAAAGGATTCTTGATTAGTTGAAGATAATGGTAGGTCATAAGGACCAGGTTTACATCCGAGGTAGTTGCTGCAAGAGGTCAAGTGTGTAGGAGATGTGTCTTGTTGTTCAAAATATAAGGCCTTGGGAGGAACTCGGTGTTGCAGCACACAACACTCCTCTGGTGAATGCCAATTATTTTTACATTTGTGAATTCCAGGGGGTTTGTCTTGTGTCTTCTTAGGATCAAACAACGACTAGGCATAATCCATTGAGAGTGTCCCCTACTCCTAAGCATATTATGCCTAGATGCCTCTACAACCACCTCAACTTAGAGACAAGATTTGGGCCACCAATACTATGATAGTGTTTCCAACACAAACTCTATTTTAAGATAGAACATTTATGGTATCTTCTCATCAAGAACCATTTCCTCATTATGTTAGACTACTAAGTGTAGGACCCTCAAGCATTGTTGATTCTTAACTATGCACTACATCTGGCCAAGTTGACCATTCTAGTTCCAACCTAGTTGTTCTGCATCAATGCTCTCAATGTGGGAACTTTTTTTTTTGTAAGTAAGATAGAGATAACATTCTATTAATTAAGTACAAAGATTACATCAATTTACAAAAGCCCGAGAAAGGTCCAGGACCTGCTAAAACCCATCCCTGTGGGGAGAATGGGGACCCAAAAAACCACATACACCAAAGTCAGGAACCAAATTTATAGTTTTACAGAGATAATCAATAGTAACTAGAGACCTCAAAGGGTCGATAAACCATCCTATTCTTATCATCATTACTAGACATCGAAACAGACCAAAAAGGTGACTGAGCCATACTAGACAGAGCTATTCTAGGAACTGAAAAGGACCGGGCTAAAACGAGTCACACCCGCCTGAAACCAAAAAGCCATACTAGAAAAAAACCGAAAAAACCATGAAGCTGACCAACCTATTACTCATGGCTAGAAGTCTCAGGGACTTCCCGACTGGCATCCTACGGAGGATGAATGCTGAGATCTTCCATCAGCGCTTCCAAAGAATTGGTATTTTCCCTTTCAATTTGCTGATTTTCTTTCATACCTGCAATAAACTCTTTCATATTTCGGGCAATGTTCTTTCTGATTTGAAGTTCCCAAGCAAGGAGAATTCGACAGGCCCGAAAGGGGCTCGCCCGAATCTGGTGACCCAGCCGGGACTCCACTTCTTCCAGCAACGCGACCTCCATGAAAGCTATCTGGTTTCCCATGTGAGTCGGTGTTTCCTCAAGATAAAAGTTGGTCCAATCAAAACGTTGGGGATTGGCATTCAAATAGGGAGAGGAATGTGAAGAAGAGGCTTCATCTGGATGTCTCCCCCTTTCCCCTATATTTCTGCTACTCCCATGATGACTTCTCATCCTGACCGAGGGATGCATAATTCTCAGAGAATTGGAATCGGACACCGTCGAGACTCTACCTATGCTGTGGATCCAGTTATTCCACCCGATACCCTCCAAACTACATCTTAAAAGCACAAAAAGGCATTTATTTTGCGAATTGTAACTCTTCTTGTTGTAATCAGTGATAGATTTATAGACTTTGATCTTGTGGCGAGGGTTGGGAAGAATACCCTGCCATAAATTCTCATAATTGCGCGAATGAACCATTATGTACTGGCATCTGATCTCACCATCTCGAAGTATGATGAATCTGCAAATTTTGCTGCTAACCTTCCTTTCGTCATGGCTGGAGTAATAACTACCTCCGTCACTATAAACTTCATGACCTCCATTACTCATGCTTGAATGATTACTCATATATTTCGGGTGCTTGGGTGAAATACCATGACAAGACCTGATATACTTAATAAATAAGGCTCGACGCTCCGCCACCTTTTCTACCTTAAGTTGAAAGGACATGAGCTGGGTACGTTGCATCAGGATATGAGCTTGGGTGTGACACGCGTCTGATTACCTTCCATATTTGTCCTTGCAAACTCGGGTCCATGTGATTCACGGTACTCCGGCCAGGTGGTATGATGCTTAGAATTTAGATCAATAGTTGCAATCAATTTGCGTCTGTTGCGTGCCATGCGATCTTCCATCTTGTGTAAGGTGCTGGCGTTGAAATTTGCACTTACCTCAACCCCTAAGTTATCCAATTCATCAACTAGCTTATTTCCTTTACGACAGACATGAATGAAGTTGATAGCCGGATAGGTGCCGAGTATGGTTTGGAGCTCCATCATCCTGCCTTCCCATCTCCATTTTAGAGAAACCTTTGATATCGCCGCACCTCTTTGAATGCGGCTCGCAATGGAAATAAGGATGTTGGAATCCCCCTCCACCATAAGAGGTACCCAACTTTTGCCAATGGCCCACTTGATGCCGCTTACCATGCCTTCAAGTTCAGCAACGTTGTTTGTGGTTTCCCCCAAGTTACCCCAAAAAACACCTACAACCAAGCCCTGGGCGTCTCTAATGGCTCCACCATATCCTGCAAGTCCCGGATTGCCTTTTGTAGCTCCGTCAAAGTTGAGCTTCCAGGTGTTTTCTGGAGGTGGTTGCCAGAAGTCCAGGGTGGAGGGAGCTGCTCTGCTTTTCTACAATTCAGCGTTGCCATTTTGTATGTTATAGATACCCCAGTCATTCAAAATTACTCTTTCTGCCGGGTCTGTGTTTCCATTTTCATGAGATGGGGTTTTGGAATTTAGAGTTTCCTTGATGTTCTTTTCTAGAGTCTTCCAAATAGTCTCTGGGCTTCTATGTTTTTCCTAAAAAATTCTCTGGTTTCTTTCCTTCCATATCTCCCAAACCACGAAACCTGGAAATAGTTCCCATATTCTGTTAAGATGTTCATTTTTGAAGGGTGATGTCTGCCAGTTGGCCAGTGTCAGGTCCGGACGGCCGAGGACTCTAGACGTTTTCCTGAATCTTTCTTCCCCCTTGTTCCAGAGAGAGGAGGCCAACGAGCATTCATCCAGAAGATGGTTAATGGTTTCGTTCTCAGAGGTACACATATTGCATCGGGACGGTCCGTAAAATCCCTTTTTGAGAAGGTTATCCCACATCAAGATTCGTCTATGAATAACAAGCCAACTAAAGGTGGCGATTTTGGGCTAGTGGTTTGTATCCCATACTTTCTTCCACTTGTCTTCCCTAGGTAACCTATCATGAGCATTCAGGTAGCCAACCGCTTCGGCAATATTGAAGTTTCCCGAGTTTGTGTAACCCCATCTGATTTTATCCAGTCCAGTGGCCTAGGGTATTTGACGTTTGGTGATTTCCTCGTAGAAATTGTCAATATTTTCATCAAGGATTAGGGTTTTCCACCATTGAATTGATTTCCATTGTCTGAGTTGTTGTTCCTCTTGTCCTGTTTCCCCAAAGTCCTTGACTTTCTCCCAAGGGCTACTCCGTAAGAATAAGACCAACTCCTGATTGTCTTGCCCATCCGAGAGTTTTGGACTTTGCTACGAGGCATCATGCAGAAAAGATGCAGAGTTGCCATCTCTTACTTCCCAGAAGCTGTAATTTTTACTAAGTCCTGATTTTCCTGGGCCAACTGCCAAATGGTAGAACTGGGTTGATTTTCGTCGAATCTGATCAGATCCTGTTTAGGCCATTTAAAGGCATACTTCTTGTGCCAAAGTTTCGCCCAGGATTCTTCCTTGTGGGTGATCCAGTGTCACCATATTTTAGCTCCTAATACTTTGTTAATGCAGACCGGGTCTCGTAGGCTCAGACCCCCCCACTCATTTCGGATTGCAGAGAGTCTCCTAGTTCACCAAAGCCCATTTCCTTTGTTCGAGGGTACCGCCCCACAAAAAGTTCCTCTGCAGATTCTGGATTTTATTCAGGACAGCTTTGGGTGCTACTAGCACTGAGAACAGATAGACTGGCATGGCCTATAACACTGATTTGACGAGAATGAGATGGCTTGGGAAGTTCAAGGCCCGAAATGTCCATAATTCAAGTTTTGATTTGAGTTTGTCCAGGAGCTCTTTCCAGGAAATTTGACGTATGATGGATTCAGACAAAGGTGCCCCTAGATACTTCGACGGAAGTAGTCCCTCAGAGAATTCCAAAATACGTAGGATATTTCTACGGTGGATTCTGGGGGTGTTGAAAAAATACACCTCAATTTTTCTTTATTGATCTCAAGACCACTGCCCTTGAGAAAAGTGTTGAGAATTTCCTTGATGTTTCTGGCATCCTGAACCGAGGAAGGTCCCATCATCATCGTATCATCCACAAACTGCTGGTGGGTTTGAGGGATTAGTCCTTCCCCCAACTCCAGCCCCTGAATATCATCGTTCACCTGGGCTTCCCATATCATTCTTCCTAGCCCTTCAGCCATAATAATGAAAAGGAAGGGGGATAGTGGGTCCCCCTGCCAAATTCCTCAAGATGCAGGGAAAGGTTGTGAAGGGGTGCCATTGACCAGTGTAGAGAAGAAAGGGGAAGAAACCAAACTCATAATCCAGTCAATCCATGATATACTAAAACCAAAGGCTAACATTTATGCTAAGAAAGTCCAGTTAAGTTTGTCATAGTCTTTTGATAAATCAAGTTTTAGGAGCATACCTGGGATTTTCTCTATTTTGAGAGAATGAATTGATTCATGAACTAGAATAATGCCATCAATAATTTGACGTCCTTCCATAATCCCAGCCTACTCAGGAGAAATAATTAAAGGAAGGAGAGGTTGAAGCTGATTTGCAATTACCTTAGAGATAATCTTGTAGATCACATTGCATAAAGCTATGGGTCTGAACTTTCCAGGATCCTCCGTTCCTGTTTCCTTGGGGATGAGTGTGAGAAAGGTAGCATTCAAGGCTTTGAGAATATTTCTGGATCGTCTAGAATCTTCTACAGTGGCCAGCACTTCATCCTTCAACCAATCCCAACAAGCATGAAAAAAATTTGTGGTGAAACCATCCGGCCTAGGGGCTTTGTCATCCACCATTTGCTTGATGGCTTCATCAAGTTCTTCCATTCTTATAGTCCCCATAAGGAGTTTGTTGTGATCCTCTGTTACTAAACTCGAGATGTGGCTTATAACTTTTTCTCTTTCAGCTTGTCTGTTGATAGTAGGTTCATTTAGAAGGTCTTCAAAATGATCTATTAGGGTCTATTCTAGATCAGGTTGAGTTTCCACTATGGTTCCATCTTCCTTCTTGAGTCTAACCACCCTATTCCCGTGCCGGTGTTGGATGGTGGCCTTGTGGAAGAACTTGGTATTGCCCTCGCCTTCTTTAAGCCATCAATTACGGGATTTTTGCTTCCAAAGGAGTTCTTCATGATGGTCTTTGAGATTGAGTTCCTGCAGAAGAATTTGCTCCTGAGTTTTTAACTCTAAAGAGTACCCCTGTTCCATAGCCTCCTTTTGTACTGATTGAAGTTTAAGGTCCAGGAGCTTTTTACCTTGAAAGATATTTCCAAAAATGTCCTTGTTCCATTTTTTAATTTTTCCTTTGAGGTATTTTAGTCTTTGCTGAAATTGAAACATCTTGGTTCCTGCAATCGGGTCACAGGTCTACCACCACTACCACAATTGGTCAGAGAAGTCAGGGTGTAGAAGCCAAAACTGTTCAAACCTGAATGGCCTTCTGAGGTTTTCTCCTGTCCTGTGCCATTCTAGGCATACTGGCCAGTGATCCAAACCAGCCGATGGTAACACAGTAGCAGTCGGATCCCCACCTCCCAACATGATGGATCCAGAGATCAGAAACCTATCTAATCTGCAAGCAATGCTTCTGTCTCCTCCTCGTTTATTATTCCATGTGTACATGCCATTTGAGCTTTTGATATCAATCATAGCCAAATTTTCATTTATTTCTGAAAATTCCTCATTACTGGGGTGCAGACACCATCTACCTTCTCATTTCTCATCTAGGTTTCTGATTAGATTGAAATCTCCCCCTATTATCCAAGATCTGTCTCCTACTTCTTTTTTGAGATTCATTATGGAGTTCAAGAAAGAGCTCTTTTGGTTCAGCAAAGAAGGACCATATACATTGGATATGAAGCCTCTGACTCTGGTTCCTAAAATATGAAAAGCAGCTGATAAGATTAACTTTGAGGCCATCCATTCAGACATACTTACTGCTTTAGGGTTCCAAAGAATACCTACTCCACCGGCCGCACCTGCTGCGTCTATTGCAACCACATTATAGTGTTTCCATACTTTCTACCCTATAACTTGGAGTTCAATTTCCGAACACTTAGTTTCTTGGAGAAAAATGATATCAGGTTTCTCTAGCTCTATTTTTTGACGTAGGAGTCATATTTTTAGGATGCTCTTGCAGCCTCTTATGTTCCAAGATGTAATCCACATATTATAACCGATTTGGATTGGATGGTGCTAAATTCACATCAATGGTTGGGTATTGGCCCGATGCCACCAGGTTCCTCCCAATCATCTGTATTCTCTGCATATTGCTTCGTCTACCTCTTTTTTCCCCTCTGGTTATCTTTTTCCCATCGTTTTCTTTGAGAGATTCAGAGATTACCCCCAGGGATATATGATTCTTAGACTTCATTAATGCTTTCTCAAGAAGAGAGACTTGGTGAGGTGTTATGGGACTCGGGTTTGCCACTTTGAATTCCTCCTCCAGCCCTTCCAGATCCAGATCCTCCAGTTCCATTTCGTCTCCTCCTTCCTCTTGCGAGGAGCCAGCAGTACCTTAAGCCTCAGTATCCTCCGATTGGATCTTGTGATATTCTTTTTGTTCTTTATTTGTCTCTTCGTTCTTTTCCTTGGTAGAAATCACTTCATCTTATTTTTCTCCCTCTACTGATTGCAGGATCTCATATCTATTATGAATCATAGTCTTCTTATGGATCTCCGGTCCCCCGACCTTCCTGGCTTGCCTTTTCTTGCTCATGACTTTCTTGAATCCTTCTTTATCTTTGCCGTCTGGTTCGGTTTTTCCTACTGGCTGCTTGTTCATCGGATAATCCCTGAATAGGTGCCCATGTTCATGACATCTCCTACATCGAAATGGGATCTGTTCATAATCAATAGCCTGGAACCAATCTTCATCCTCCCAGGTAAGATCTATTCCTACCGGCAAGTCTTTGGAGATATCCAAATACAGACATATACGGGCATAAGATGTGTACCTCATCTTCTTGGTTTGTTCAGAGATTTTAACGAATACTCCCAGCTCATTACCAATCTCTGTTAGTATTTCTTCTTTCCAGTATTCCGAAGGCAGGGAATAGAGTCTTATCCAGACCGGGGCAATAGTTAAATTTTCTTTGTCTGGGTTGAACTGTTCTTTCCATGGCCTTAGATACAGGCCCGCCGAATTGAAAAAATACGATGCATTGTCAAAGATCCGTGTGCGGTCTTCTGCATTGAAGAAAATTACTATAAAGAACCCTTTCGCTCCCAATTGGAGATCGTAGTGTCCTTGAGGCTTCCAGGTTGTATTGATCCACCATACCAAAGCTTTCTCAGCTGGCCAGATCCCTACAAATTTACCAATGAGTGCATGGTCTTTCATGTGCTGAATATCAGTTCTGATCCTCTCTGATTTTATCAAGAGTTTCAGAATTTGAGCGTCTTTGGCAGACATTGCCCTGGTTTTCTTGATTCTGTCATTGTTTGCACCGAGGTGACCTCCGTACTGGTGCCTGCCTTATTGACTCCAATCCCTATTCCAGGGGCAGTATCTTGGTTTACCTGTTTGTCTTTTTCCATGTTTCCCACTGAGGTCAGGGTCATCCCATCAGTGGTTGTACCCATGTCCTTCTCGACTCGCCTTCCAAGGAGGTCCCAGAGAGACCCCACACTGTTACCAAAACAAAGAACCTTCAAGTCACCGTGCAGCCTTCCTCCTCACTGACCATGCATCTTTCATGCATCAGCTCTCATTCGCCTCCGATTTCAACACCCCTTTTTATTGTCGCTCTCAATGTGGGAATTATTGTTTAACTTTGAAACTAATGGGAGATGGGGAAGCCCCTAGTGTTAAGTAGGACATGGGGTATCTTAGTGAGATTAAGGGAGTTGGGAAAGGGAAACATTATTTTTAAGTTGTGGGAGAGGTGCATATTGGGGTGAGTAGGAAAAATAAAAGAAGTGAACTCCAAGATTCTATTGGTAAATATGGTAGGCAATGTATTAAACTCAATCAAGGCCATGTCAAATTTGTGTTTGGGGAAGACATGAAATTGCACAATGTTGTTGAGTTTATGGACCTAACATTGATAGGAATATTTCATGGGAAACAGTTATGTGAAAAATCAGGTTGAATATATGGATCGAATCTAAGTTGTTGCATGGGGTTGGATACTTCCTAGCCATTAGGGGAGTTTTGAGGTCTAAAATGGGCCTCCTAAGGGAAATAATAAAATAAGAGTTCTAAATTTTAGAGAGAAAAAATAAAAACTATTTTTTCTTATCATATTTTTGACATATCTCCTTAACGATTTACCGAAATTTCAAGTTTGGGCACTCGTTGGATGCTTATTTTAATTCCGCATCCATCCCATACCCACAGTGCATACTTCTTACCCACAGTGCATACTTCTTAGGCACCCACGACATGAAAAAATGAAAATTTCAATAAAAAAACGTATTTTAATATTAAAATACGTTTTTTTTATTGAAATTTTCATTTTTTCATGTCGTGGGTGCCTAAGAATTATGAATGCGCGGAATTATTTGTTTTGAGGCCCATTTTAAACCTCAAAACTCCCCTAATGTTTCTGCATCTTGGAGAAAGGCTAGTTAACATTTATTTTTTGGTTGTGGAGGGATGTTTCAAAGATGTTGAATGGTCATTAAAAATGGGGGAACTTGGCTCTATCTAAAAAAAATTTGAGTCCCTTCTTTGATTTGAGGCTTTCCAAATAAACAATGTAAGTGTTTGGGGTAAGTTACCTTGTTTACTTCTCCATTTCCTGGTCAATCCATGCTCTTTGATTTGAGGCTTTCCAAATAAACAAGGCTTTCCAAATAAACAATGTAAGTGTTTGGGGTAAGTTACCTTGTTTACTTCTCCATTTCCTGGTCAATCCATGCTTTTAGAGAGTTTGGAGGCTTTTATGTCTATGATACTTTTGAAAATTATTTAAAGATTTATGGTTCTATTATGAATTTTCTATGTAAGATCATTTTAAATTTTTTTCTATAAATAATTTTTCATTCATAAAATCCTTCCTTTTTATGAACGAAATTACTATTAAAAAAAAAAACATTAAAAATATATACCCCTATTTAGACCACCCCTTTCTACACTCGCTCTCAATTTTTTATAACCAAGACTTTTTTATTTTTCAAAAATTAACTAGATTTTACTTTTATCTTCATAAATAATCTTCAAAATCCTTTTACCTCAGATCAAACATATATGTTTTCAACTTTTTATAATGGTTAACATCAAATCATAAGTGTTTTCAATTTTTTGTAATCATTACCAGTAAATCAAACATATATGTTTTCAAATTTATAAAAAACATTAACATATTTTACTATTAAAAGACTTTATGTTTTCAACATTTTTTAAGCATTTAAACACATAAAAATTTAGATTTAAAAAAAAAAATAATCACAGGATTACGACCAATACCCAACTTAAAGTAATTAAATACACTACTCCTTATGTAAATACATGGATATTTACTTTTGTAAATCATCTTTATAATTCATTCAAATTTATAATTAACTCTTTCAAAGTGATTAATTCAAAATTTATTTGCATAATGATATTTATTCGTGTTTGCCCTGCACGCTAATTTATGTTTTTATTGAGCTTTCGTACATTTCATTTTCCACTTACAGCCATAAATCTGGTTTTTCCTTCCTAAATATATCCTTCAATTTTTTAGCAAACAAGTTCTGCTTTTCAGTGTGAAATAGTTCACTTCTGTTTTCCTTTATGTTTAAATAACTGGATTGAATGAGAAAGCATGTGGAAAGTGGATATTTTTAAAGTTTCAGGGGATTCCCGGCTTAAACCTGTGTTTAGCTCTGCTACCAGCATTTACATAACAAAAATAATCGTCCTCCCAGGCTCCCAGTCAAGCTAAACGGTCGGCAAAGGTCTGAGGTTTCAAACTTTTACGGACGATGACTGTCACGCAGGTATTTCCCCCCTTCCCCGGTGCTTTTCTTCCAACCATCAAACGGCGACAAAGTTTAGACGGATTCGGAGAGCGCGGAGAACTGAGAACTGAGAAGTGTGGCGGGATGCGCCACGTCCGCCCATCGCACTAACGTCAAATCGGGATAAGGATTGCCGAGAAAATATGATCCGATCCAGCAGTCGGTGGCATCATAAATATGTTCCATCTTATGGCCTATATTCCTATTGGTGGGTTAACTATTGGGGTGAAAGTGGTTTCACTCTCTTCACCAGGGTTTCCCATGAAACATGATTAACTGTGATAAGGCTAAGGCTAATCCTTGTCCAGATAATTCGAAAGAGTTACGGATTTGCCATTGTAAAAAAAGACATATAGGGTTTCCCATGAAACATGATTAACTGTGATAAGGCTAAGGCTAATCCTTGTCCAGATAATTCGAAAGAGTTACGGATTTGCCATGGTAAAAAAAGACATATAGAAAACACAAAGAAGGAAACCAAGAGTTTGAAACAACTTTACTCTTCCCCAGCTTTTATGTTCCTGTATTTATGATAGAAACTCCACTGCAAGTCTGCTTTAGCTTTCTCAGCTAAGATTGTTGAAGAAGTTGTGGCTTTTACGGAATTTATATCAACAGATTGGGCGGGTGAATAAGCAGTTTAGTGCATCCAATACTGAAAGCCCTCATGCCAAATAATCAACTGGTTCCTGCATCTCAAATAGAGGTAAGGATTGCTTTCACATTTTGAGTGGTTATCTATATTTATTTCTGGGCAACTGAACTTTCTGATATTGATGATATATAATAACAGAGAGCGTATGAACAGAAGGTGCAGATGAGAGTACCCATGTATTCCAAAGGAGACGAGCTCAAAATTCGAAACGCTCTCAGAAATTATAAAGGTATTGTACTCCGAACTTCTTTACAATTTTAAGGTGTGGATTTAAGAAAACTCTTCATTTTCATTTCAGTGTTTAGGTGGGTTTATACCCAAATCCTGTAGTTGAGGGTTAAATCCAGTTGTTGAAATTGCATTTGGTCTTCAAAATTGCAACATTAACACGAATCATGGCTTGTGAATTTGAATAAATTCAAATGACAAAAAAATTGTTAGACAGGTTTGGACCTAATAAGATGTTTTATCTGTGTCATAGTCTTCTCATAATCAATAGCATGAAAAGCAATCGTTCTGTAAGATATAATTATAGCTTCTTATTTAATCAGAAATAAATAATCGATGGATAGAAGCACCCCATGTTATAGCCGTTTTAATGACTCATTCTTGTTACAGGATCGCGTATTGATGTAGAGTTTAACCAGCAGAAAGTAACAGTGACAGGATTAGTTAATCGACATGAAGTCTTGGCTGCCATAAAAGCAAAGCGGAAGAATTCCCGGTTTTGGCTATCTGAAGATGGCAAAGAAGACCTCGGTATGAGTGGTGCCAAGAAGGGTGAAATCATGAAAGATGCAAACAGGCCAGCAGCTGCCTCCAAGAACAAGAAAGAGGTTACGTTTCCAGACCAACAAGGTGCCAAGAAGGGTGGAATCATGAAAGATACAAAGAAGCCAGCAGCTTCCTCCAAGAAGAAGAAAAAGGTCACTTTTGCAGACCAACAGTAAATCTCAAATAACGATTCAACCCATCTTCTGATTTCTCATAGAGTATGTTTTCCTTCTCTCAAATTATAACGATTCAAGCCCTCTACTGATTTCTCATAGACTATGTTAATTCTCCTCTCAAATAACAATACAACCCATCTATTGATTTCTCATAGAATATGTTAATTCTTCTCTGATAGCAAAAATACACAATACTTTGAATAGTTCATACTTGTATTTTGTCAGTTTTGGTAAATTGCCTGCATAGAACCCTAGGCCAAAGTGTTAAATATACAGGGGGTAATAATTACAGAATAACTACTCTGAATCAATGGTGGTTTGTATCGTATCTCCTTGCAGTGATATGTGTTTAAGTGTAAATTCAAGCAAAATCTATCTGCAACTTGTATGCACAAGTGAATTAAACGATCACCCAATTAAAGCTGTGTAGATGGCGTTTGGAAGGAACGTAATTATGAAGCCATATCGAAGGTGGTTTTCCGGCAATATCAAATACCGTCTTATCAGAGGCCCGTTTGGTCGGCCGATTCAGAGGAAGATGTGGGGCATTCACATCACAGCAAAGGAGGAAGTCAATGCTGTACCGTTATTCTGTTCTGACAGGAGGAACATTAGCATGCGCGACTGTAACTTTATTCGTAAAGTGGTTTATTCTGTCATCACTTAGGTATTGCTCAAAGAGATTCGCTTCGAGAAGTTGTATTGCCTCGCAAGGCAGGAGGAATCAATTTTACCTCCTTCCAGAGAAAAGTCGGCTATATCAGTTCATTTTGCATTGTCAAATGTTATCAGCTTACCAGCGATCATGTTTAATTATTTTGTATTGGGTAAAGGAATTTCAAGGCTTTGAACCTTATTGGAACAGTTACACACATGTGTAGGTTTTTAATATGCATCCTGTGAGTCATTTTTTTTTCTTTGCTTGTACAAAATGATAGATGCCATTTGTCAATTTGAATTTGCACACTTAAATTGATAAATTTTATTAGACAAATTTTACAATGTGAGAATATCATTATTTCTTATAGAGATGTCTTATTTTATGAATTTTACTTAACTCAATACATTGATTTTGAAAAAATAATATATTATTAAAGAAAACAATATAATTTTTTTAACTATTGGAAATTTAACTTTAAAATATTAAAAATAATGTAAAAATGAGTAATTGTTTCTCATAAAAGTGTAATAATAAAGTATTGTTGAAATTTAATTCTAGTTAGTTACAAGTTGGTTTACTAATTTTAGATTTTACATTCACTATTCCGTCAATCTAGAAAGTTCGTCTATTTTCTTTATATATATAAATAAATATATATTCTCAATCAATAATCAATGAAATGTGAGTGAGACTATTCGACTGTCATTGTGTGTGAATTTTGATGTAAATACTTTGAGATGGTATCATAGCAGGTCTGGCCTAACTCCTTCACTGAAGTGCCCAGGAGCATGAGAGAAATGTGAGGATAATCTAATTTAGGAATAGATTAGTGTCTTGATGTGCAAAAGTGACGGTGTTGTCAAGGATTCGTGAGTCTTTAATTGGTGTGATGTGCTATGCCACACGAGGAGGCCAAATCAAGACAGATTAGGAAGCAGGTCATGGTCTGAAAAGTTGACTGAAAGGCAGTCATGTGAGAACTAGGGTCACTGGATGCAGACTCTGCACACTAATTGAGGTCTCGATCTATTGATTTTCAAGCTATTTGAGTGGGGCGATGGATCTGGGTGAGGGTTAGGTGGTGACAGAAGTGGGCAGAGCTTCCATCAAATAAAACCCTTATTTATGAGAGTATGTGGAGCCAAATATCTTTTACCATTCTTGATCCTGAACTTTTTCTGAGATAAATATCTTCCAGGAGGCAAGGGCATCCAATTGTGGAAATGTTTTTTTAAGTAATATATGATAGAAGGAACATACTCAAAAGTTGTTAATCATTTGAGTAGCAAAGTCTGGGATAGTCTTTTCTGTAGAAAATGCTGCTAGATATATGTAAGAAACCCTCTTTATGTAAGTGCTGGCAAAATCTGAAGATGACTACATGTATGGATAAATATCTGCCCATGAGGCAAGGGCATCCAATTGTGGAAATATTATTAATATATGATAGAAGGAACATACTCAAAAAAATTTAATCACTTGAGTACCAAAGTTTGCAAGTCTTTTCTGTAGAAAACGCTGCTGGATATATGTAAGAAATCCTCCTTATGTAATTGCTGGCAAAATCTGAAGATGATTACATGTACGGCTCTTTAGCCAAATGAACAAAATGGTTCAAAATTTTAATAAAATTATGAATTGTGATCTTTTTTATTGGAAAACAAGAAAGTTGAATTGCAGTCCATTAAGGAAATTGATCCTCGACCTCTCCTAGAATAAATATCTGCCCAAGGGTCAAGGGCATCCAATTGTGGAAGTGATTTTTTTTTGTAATATTGATAGAAGGAACATAGTCAAAAGTTGTTAATCACTTGAGTAGCAAAGTCTGGGACAGTCTTTTCTGTAAAAAATGTTGCTGGATATATGTAAGAATTAATCCTCCTTTATGTAGTTGTTGGAAAATTTGAAGATGACTACATATACGGATCCTTAGCCAAATGAACAATATGGTTTAGAATTTTAATAAAATGATTATTTGTAATTTTTTTTTCATGAAAATAAAAGGTTGATGTGCAGATCCTTTACCAGAAAAGTCGAATGGTTGAAGATATGATTGAAGTGAGAGACCAGTGCATGGAAGAAGTCATTGTCAGAGAAAGCAAATAGCAGTGAAACTTGATCTATTGTGCAAAATTCACTGCATGTGGGAGAGATGCATGAGTCATGAGGAACAATTTTAAAAAAAGTACTAGGAAGGAGTCGTTGTCACTATTGATGCAGTTGCTAGCGTGGAGGGTGAAGCTGCATGCTGCCAATCCACCTGTAGTATATTTGAAAAAATCATAAGCCTGTGTAGTTGTGAAGACTAGATGAAACATCTATGTCCAATTAGATCTTCCAATGAAGATGAAGTCTGTAAGAAACGAAGGAAAAATGTTGCCTAAATATTTCTAGTTGACAATGAAAATAATTATGCATGGTACCTAATGGAAGGACATCAAATACCTTAGATAGTCATGGCAGGGATGCGACCATTCTAGGTTTAATTTGGCAATCTGAACCAAGGACACACCAGGACTTGGATCAAATCCGATAGTTTCTGAGATTGAGATTGCTTTGAAGAGCTCCTGAGGAAGAAGAGAGATCTCTAGACTGGAACCACTGTCCACTGAAGGCCGCAATCTGAAGGCAAATTTGAAGGTAGAGATCTATTCTTCAAGGCTTGGAAACGAGCTACAGGCTGCGTTCAACAGAAGCCCAGAGGAGACAATGGTTGCAGAACTCCAAAGTGCTTTCCAAACAGACCGGCAACGGCTGTGAAAGAGACCGAGTTGATGTTTCATATGCACAGGAACACTGCATATTATAGCCGAGACATTCATGTTGGTTGCGCTATTCTAAAAAGAGAAGAAGCTCCAATGGTGACCATAGCGTCTAGGCCAGTTTGAACCTTAATTCTTCTGTGCAACCAACTATCAGTACTTTTTTTTCTATCCCATTTCAGCACAGTTCACTATCAGTGATGCATGCTTCATGATATTTCTCCTTTGTTCCTTTCTCCTTTGTTCCTTTGCTCAATATTCAATCCGTACTTCTTTGTTGTTTTTCATCTCTACACATATAGTTGTCACTCATGCATGCTTCATGATCTTTCTCCCCCTTTGACATCAATGTCAAAGAGTGCTTTCAATGCACACTAACAGGTTATCCTCTCTTCAGTTTTGCGCCACCTTTTATGCAGTTTCTTGCTTTGATTACTCTCCCTGTCTTCATGCTCCATTCTTTTTCCTTTTGTTGGAGTTGTTGTAGAGTGCCGAGTTGTCTTACAACCAGTACATTTAACATTGTGTCTGTAGCTGTCTTGAATTCTTACAACCAGTACATTTAACATTGTGTCTGTAGCTGTCTTGAATATGCCCCCTCTGTACGGTTGGCAACTTATTTTACCTTGATCTTTTGTTCCTGTCACATAACACTCTTTTGTGCTTCTTTATCCATCTTCCTATCCCACTCATTATGGGCACTACAGAGTTCCCTCTACCTTTATGCCCTCTTCTTGAGGCTCTCATCATGTTGTGGTCTGGGAACAACACCTAGTTTATGTCTCAGATATTTGAACGTGTTACTTGGGAACAATTTTGTAAATATATCCGCAATCTGTTCTTTGGTGTCGACATATTACAATCTGACAATATTTTCAGTGACGTGTTCTTTCACGAAATGATATTTGATGGGAATATGTTTAGTTTTGTAGTGCATGATAGGATTTTTTGAAATACTAACTACGCTTGTATTGTCACATAAAATTGGTATGGGATGATCAAGTTCCACTTTGAGATCCTTTAGGGTTTGTTTCATCTACAGTACTTGCACACAACAGGTGTGAAGAACTTGCAATAATTAATTAATGCAAGCTATGGATCTCAAAGCATATGCAACAACAACAATAACACAAACTATGGATCAACAAATACTATGGGACGACTTACAAAGCATATGCGTCCAACAAAAATATACTAACAAAGTAAATACATGGGTTCCTAACATCCCCTCTCCCTTAGAAAAAGCTTTGTCCTCAAAGCTTTAGATGTGGAAATTGATGCAGAATCTGAAGGAGTGGGTCCCCTGTAGCATCCTCGGGTTGCATTCCTAACCACTGTCACCTTTGGAGTTTCAGGGAGGATTGCGTGGAAGGCTGTAGATGAAGAAGAACCACATCAACGATGTGAAAAGTGCACTAAGAACGGTGCTGATCGGCTTGTTGTTTTAGTCGAATTCTTGCCATGTGAAGATTGTGCTGCAGAATGAGAAGAAGCTTATCACGGTTTCGAAGAATTGAGTCAATTTCCTGAATTGGGGAGCTGTTGAAGGTGTATGGAAGAAGAACTGGTGGTGCTTGTCCAGAGACTGCTTCATATGGTGTACTTTGAGATGTGGTACTATACCACTGGAGCGCTTCTAGGAAATCCATAGAAATAGTTGTCCAAATCTGTGAAGGGATGGGAAAGGGTTCAAGCAGTCCCGAAAGGAGGGTCGTTTCACCCTTGTTGACCTGGAAAGTATCACAGTCAGCCACCATCTATTGAATTGTCATTTTCAGTCCCTGCCAAAAGAAGTTATATTGTTCCCGGTCATACATTTTGAAGAACCCAGAGTGCCCTGCTGATGAAGAAGCATGGAGTTCATAGAAGAGATAGCCCTGGTGAACATATTGCAACCAATTTGGAACAAGTAGAGAAATAGCTGTAAGAGAAACTGGGTCATCAATTGTGCGAGAAGGAGCATCTGCCACCATATTGTCCTTACCCTTATTGTAAGTGATCGCATAGGGATAACCCATTTCAGGTGTGTTGGGGAGGAGACCCATTGTTCCAAGAAATTTTCCAGACCTTGGAGATCAGTCTTGATGCAGAAATAATTCCCTAATAGGTATGGCTGCCACTTTTGTACTGCATGCAAAATAGCCATCATTTCCTGCTGAGAGGTAGATGTGGCTAAATTCTTACCAGAAAGGTCTCTTGAAGGCAGCAAGCTCATTGGTTCAGCAAAGACACCTGCATATCTATTCAAGGAAGTAGTGGAGACTGTTGATGGGTGCATCTGAATGGAATGGAGCTGAGCGATGAAACCATGTGAATTCTTCTTAAGGATTTTTTCCAGGCAATGTGAACTGATGATGCAGAGAGACCCTGGTTGTAAGCCCGTAAATTTGTGTTGTGCCCCATTGACTAAAAAATGCATCCAAATTTAAGCAAAATCCCATAAGATGGAGCCAAGTGTGCATAATCATTGAATGCCCAAAACCACATCACATCCGCCTAAGGACAAGGAAAACATGTAAGAGCACAAGTTATAATCTTCCATAGAGATACACACATTGTGACACTTCGCCTTGCAAAGCAAGGTGCCCCCATTGGCAACCATGACTTGAAAGTGGGAGCAAGGATGGACAAAACAATTAGGCTGTTTGGAAATCCGAGGGTCAATGAAGTTATGAGTGCTACCAGAATCAATGAGTATGGTAAGAGGGATCTTCTTGAAGTACCCCCTAACCCGCATTGTTTGTGGGGTGGTGACGTCGGTGACAGCATGGAGAGAGATCTCGGGTGGGTCGTCCTGAGATGGGGTGTCAATAGATGGGTGCTAAATGTCAACCTGGTCATCTACTGTATCTAGAGCTTCTTCACCAAGTTCAGAGGCAGGCAGAGAATCCACATCCAAGAGATAGAGCTTTTGTTGAACACTTCTATGTCCCCGAGTGAATTTCTCAACACAATTATAACAAAGCCCTTTTTCTCGGCGTGCCTGCATCTCTGTTTTAGACAAATGCTTGATAGGAGTGGGTCGAGGAGTAGGCGTGATGGGAGGTCGTTGGGAACCCATATTTATGAAGGGAACAAAGGTCGGTTTGGAGCGTTGTTGAGCTGCAATCTTATCCTCGGCCAGCTTAGCCAACCCTAGGACTTCCATCATTGTGTTGGGACAGAACATTTTGACCTCTTAGCAGATTTCATCCTTAAGACCACTGATAAAACAACTCCTGTAGAATTCATCAGACAATCCTTCTGTGTGATTGGCCAGTTTCTCAAATTCCGTCTGATACTCTCTCACTGTGCCAGTTTGGTGAAGTTTAGTGAGTACTCCTGTGAAGTCATCAAAAGCACTAGGACCAAATCGTGACAAAAGGAGTTGGCAAAAATATGTCCAGTTTGGCTTGGGATGAGCTTTGATGTACCAACGGTACCATTGAAGGGCTTCCTGTTCCAAATGAAATGATCTAAGTGGAACTTTCTGGACATCAAAAGTATTATGCAGACTGAAATATTGTTCTGCTCGATATATCCATCCAATCGGATCAGTACCATTGAAGCGAGGAAAATCAAGCTTCGACCCACAAAAATTGCTGGAAGAAGAGAACCTGGTGGTTGTAAAAGATTCTGGCTGTCGGTTATTGTTCATGGTTGAATGTTGAAGATGGAGGCTAAGAAATTTTTCATCCAGATCTTGGAGTTTGGTTTGGATGGCTGCAAGTGCTTCTTCCATGGCTTTTGCTCCTGCGCAGGTGACAACCACAATCAGGAGCTTTTTTTTTTTTTTGGAAATGGATAAAAAAACACAAACAAAAGCTTATTTAGTAAAGGAAAATTTGGATTTGGGAAAAACTCAGATTGGTAATTGGGGTTTGACTAGGATTTGGACACTTTCTGATGGACAGGGAGGCAAAAATGGGGATTTCAGAAGTGGGGTGAAAGAAAGGGAAAATTTGGCAGAGAGGGACAAAGAAGCAAAATTAGAAAATGAACATTGTGGTAAAATTTGAAGGTGATTGGATAAAATCCGAGGAAGTTATGGAAAACCCTAAAAATAGACAAATGTGGGATTTCGGGCTTTGGGAAGTGGAATTGGGGGTAGGGTCCTCAGGAATGAAATATGCAGAATGGGAGTACAGGGGTTCCCGGGAAATTTCAAGGGAAACAGAGTGAAAACAAGGGAGATATGGAGAAAAAATTGTCTTTTTTTTTCTTTTTCTTTTTCAGAATGGAGCGGCTACGGCTCGAAAGAGATCTGAAATAGATAGATCTGCAATGGCCCGGAAGTGAGCGGAAACAGAGGGATCTAAAATGGCGCCGAATGGATCGAAAATGGCTGGATTTGAAATAGATCTGGAACGACTGGATCTGGAACGACTTTCAGAATGGATCTGAATGGCTGGATCTAAAATAGATCTGAAACGACTGGATCTGAAATGACGCAGCAGTGATCGACAATAGTTCAGCTGAAAATAGATATGGACCCCAGGTATGTGCGGCTTCCTAACAGTTCAGGGGTTTCACTCGGCCACCAATGCTGTCTGATGGCTTGCGTATTGGGGCAGTACCCCTCACTCCACGGCTCAGGTAAAACTGATAACCGCTTTGCCACAAATGACAACTCTTGCTTTACCTCACAGGTGGGAACTAGTCAATCAGGTAGGGGTCGTTGCCCTTTTCGCTGGTAGGTCCTCTCAATGGGCCATCTACTTCGGGGTTCCTGTGGTACTCCTCACAATGAGTTTTAGGGATTATGCCCAAGTACTTCCCACAGTTAAGCAGATAGGGATTATTCCCAGATCCGAACTTGCAATAGATGTGAAAAAAAAAATTTGGCAGAAATTCCACCCAACAAGCCCAAGAAAGTGCTCTGATACCAGATGTGAAGAACCTGCAATAATTAATTAATGCAAATACACAAGATATCAGAAATAATAGAACTCAAAATCACTTTTATATTGATCATGGGCCACTTCGAGGGGGCAACCTCCTTTGAGCAAGCTCAATACAATTAACTTCACGGTGCCTTCATAGGCCTCAACACACACTTATATACTAAGTCTAGGCACCAATACCATGGGTCAATATTATGTGTCAATACAAACCATGGGCTAATACAAACCATGGGCTATGTCTAGGCACCAATAGTATGAGTCAAAACCATGGGCCAATACAAACTATGGATCAACAAAACTATGGGCGACTTACAAAGCATATGCGCCAACAACAATAACACAAACTATGGATCAACAAATACTACGAGATGACTTACAAAGCATATGCATCTAACAACAATATACTAACAAAGTAAAGACATGCGTTCCTAACAACAGGTTGTTGATGCGATATATTCAACTTCTGTTGTAGACAGTGCTATTGATGGTTTCTTTTTGCTAATCCAAGATACGAGGCAATTTCCTAGGAAGAATGCAGCTATGCTTGTGCTTCATATGTCATGAACGTTACCTGTACAGTCTGCGTCAGTATATGCTACTAAGTTCATATCATTACTTCATGGATACCACAAGCCAGTGTTTAAGGTCCCTTTCAAATATCTAAAAATCCTTTCTACTACTTGGACATGTGTTTCCTTAGGTGTTGTTTGAAATCTTGCAACAAGTCCCACTACTTGCATTATGTTTGGTATTGAGGCTGTTACATATAGTAAGCTTCCAATCATTGATTTGTAGAGTTTCTTATCTACTTCCTTTGCCTCATCCTCTTTAATTAATTTGCAACCAGTGAACATGGCTGTACACATTGGTTTGAAATCCTCCAAATTAAATTTCTTTAACATCTCTTTCACATATTTCGTTTGAGAAATGAAGATACCATTATCGAGTTGAGATATCTGGATTCTGAGAAAGAAATTCATTTCTCCGAGCATAGACATTTTGAAATCCTTCTGCATCTCGTTAGAAAATTGTTGACTTAAGTTGTCATCATTGCTTTCAAAAATGATATGATCTACATATACTTCAACAATAATCATCTTTTCATGCTCAATTTTTATGTAAAGGTTATTGTCCACACCACCTCTTTTGAATCCCCATTGTTGTAGACACTTGTTTAATCTTGAATACCAAGCTCAGGGTGCTTGCTTGAGTCTCTACATAGCTTTCCTCAATTTGAAAACATAGTATTTATTATTTGAAAGAGAGAAACCTTCTGGATATTCGATGCACACTTTTTCTTCTAGACCTCCATTTAAAAATGTCGACTTTACATCCATTTGATATAATTTGATGTTTTCAGAACAAGTATAGGACAAGAGCAACCTAATTACTTCCATTCGTGCTACATGAGCAAAGGTTTCCTGAAAATTTATTTCTTCAATCTGTGCATATCCCTTACATACCAACCTTGCCTTATTTTTGACAACCTGCCCTTGTTCATTAAGTTTGTTCCTGAATACCCATTTGGTGCTAATAACATTTTTATTCTTTGATCTTGGAACAAGTTCCCAAGTCTGATTCTTTTCAATCTGGTTTAATTCTTCTTCCATAGCTTTAACCTAGTGCTCATTAGTTATAGCTTCCTCAAAACCTTCTGGTTCTATTTGGGACAAGAAATAAAAATGAACCTCTTAAGTCGTATTTTTTAAGAACCTCCTTCTAGTTCCTACACCATCGTTCTTATCTCCAAAAATGAAATCCTTGGAATGATTCTTTTGAATGTATATGGAAGGGCCTTTTGTATCCTGTCTCCCTTCTTCTGATTCTTGCTGATATATCATGTCCTGTGATTCTCTTGTTTCTTTATTTTTTGTCAGGTCCTCAGATAATTGTTCAAATATTGGTTAATCACCATCATCCTCCATTCTCGTGTACATAAACACTTCATCTACCTTTAATTCTGGACTTTATGCCATCTTTTTTAGTCATAAATTGTAGCACTTGTATGCTTTGCTTCTGGTGGCATACCCAAGAAACATTCCTTCATCGGATCTGGAATCAAATTTTCCCAAGGTATCATTGTTTCTCTTGATATTGCACTTGCTTCCAAACACCCTAAAATGCTTGACAATAGTTGGCATGCCTTTCCAGTGTTTATATGGATTCATGTTACTATTTGTCTGTATCTGGCATCTGTTAAGAATGTGTATAGCTGTATGAACAGATTGAGTCCAAAAAATATATGATAGTTTTGAGTCATTTAGCATTGTTCTGGGCATTTCCTGCACAGTTTTGTTCTTCCTTTCTGCCACTCCATTTTGCTGCGGAGTTTTGGTAGCTAAGAAATGTCTTCTGATTCCATGCTTTTCACAGAAATATTTGAATTTATTCTAGGTGTATTCACCTCCATTGTCAGATATTAAAGACTTAATTCTTAACTCAGTTTCATTATCAACTACTTCTTTAAAAACTTTGAAGCATTCAAATGTTTCTGACTTCTCCTTAAGGAAGAAAACCCATGTCATTCTAGTATAATCAACAATGAAGAGAAGAAAATATGACTCACCTTTTAACCCTTTGGTTCTCATTGGTCCACAAAGATCAATGTGCACTAGCTCTAGCGATTTTGTTGTAGAGTATTATGTTGTATTGAAGCTTACTCTTGTTTGCTTCCCATGCAGACAGTGCTTTCAAACAAAATTCAAGGGTTTCATGATTCTTGGAATATCTCTTACAGCTTGTTTCTTACAAATTCCGAGCAAATTTTCAAAATTGATATGCCTGAATATTCTATGCCAAATCCAACTTTCATCTATTTGTCCCATGCATCATTTTTCTTCCTTACATTTGTCCAGAATGTATACATTATTAGGGGTTCTAGTTGTTATTGCAACAAGTCTTCTTGTATCCCTGTTTCTTATTTTGCATTTTTCTGAATCAAAGGTAAGTATATGTCCTTGATCACACATTTGGATTATGTTGAGGAGATTGTGCTTCATGTTTTCAGCCAGTAAGACATTCTATTCCTTCGTTCTCCTATTCCCTAGGCTTACTAAGCATTTTCCTAAAATTTTGGCAGAGCCGTTATCTCCAAAGTAGACATTGCCTCCCTTTTCTTCCCTAAATTTCAAGAAACTGTCTCTGTCCCTTGTCATATGCTTAGAACAACCCCTATCAATGTACCATTGTCCCCTTTTCTTTAGTGCATGTAAAGCCAGCTTGCGTCCTTCTTGATGGAGTTGGTCCTTCTAGAGCTCTACAGAATCTATTTTGCTAGGAAGGTTCTTGGTTTCGGCCAACTGCGCAGATGGGAACTGGTCTTTTCAATCCTGACTATTATGACTGTGATTGTGACATTTATCGCATTCAACATTTGAGTTCATAGGGATAAATGAATTAAGATTTTCTTTCAGAGTTACAACATATTTTCTAATATTTTTTGTCTGGGACTCGTCCTATTACAATTGTTATCTTTTCTAGTATTCATATTTGCACGTGGTTTGCAGTTTACTACCTTATGACTGAAATTGTTACAGAAGTAACACTTTCCTAAAAAGAGAGTCTGATACCTGGTTGAAGGAGTTCTTCTGAATTACACAAATCTAGTTGCCTTGCGAAGTGACTCCTTGTCCTTTTCTTCAAACCTCTTATTTTTCTTTGGAATAGGACTCTTGAGTACATTAGCAAAAAATATTTCTTTTGTTTCATAGATTGAGTTGGAATCTTCATAGTCTGGTTCTGACAGATACTTAGTGTTGTTTCTGAGATTGTTCCCACATTCCAATAGGGTGCCAATCTTTTTTAATTCTTCTTTTATAGAAATGACCTCAGCCTCTAGACTCTCACATTTTTCTTCTCTTTGTTTCAACTATTTTGTTGTATCTGCTTATAACTTGAATAGTAGTTCATGTAGATATTTGTTCTTTTTCCTTGAATTTTTCAGTTCTTCCAAGGAACTGATCAGTTCTCCCTCAAAATCTACTTCAACCATTCCTTCATCTTCTGAATCATTAGCCATGAAGAGTTTTTCCTACATATCCATATATGTACAAGGATCTATCTTCTAGATGTTAAATTGTTCTGAAGACACCAACTCTGTTACAAATTGTTGGAAATCTTATTAATACTAAGAAGGGGATGACTTAGTATTAAGCGCAGTTATGAACAATTTTCACTTTTACCAAATATAACAGTAATTATATTATGCATTCATCATAAACAAGTCATTCATCATCACATGTGCAATACACCGAACACAAAGATTTTACGTGGAAACCCAAATGAGAGAAAACCATAGAATGCTCTCTTATATTAAATGATCATATTCATGGAAGCACCAACTTCCAAATTTCTCTAGAACCAACTCGAAGGAGGCACCAACCCCCTGATTTACAAGCTACAACCTAAAGCAAACACCGACTCCCTGATTTACCATCTCCCACTAGAAGGAGGCACCGACCCCCTAGTTTTGCAAGCACCGATCACTTGAAGGAAGCACCAACTCCATGTTCCTTTCCCCATCCTATCGCCCTGATATGTCTGTAGAGGATTTGTCTTTACTTTCTATTGATTTGCACATTCTTCATAGTAATTGCAATTCATTCCATTATGTGCACCTTCTGTATAATCCAAACTTGCAATTGATGTACTCTCACACACTTCATTTCACTACATCAATATTGCTTATTGATTCTCATATTTCATAACCTTCTAGAATCTATGTGTTGTTTCAACATACTACCTTGTTTCTGCGCATCTACAAACTCAAGTGATACTGTGCATCCTCTAATGTTATGCAGTTATGTTCTTGCGCATCTGTATAAGATAAACTATAACATTATGTGCATCATCTCCGATACTTCCTTTCTGTTCTTACGCACTCGTCTTAGATAAACCTCATCATACTCCACATATTCTGTCGTGCTTCTCTTTTGCCTTTGTGCATCTGTCTTAGATAAATCACTTCATCCTATGCATCATCTATTGTGTTTCATTTATGTTCTTGGGCATCTATCTCTTCTGCTAGCTCATGTTGTTCCGATTCAATGAGCCATTGATACCACAATAATTAGAAGCTTTCCAAATTAGTTTACTTTCACATTCACATCTTCAAGATTACTTCAACTCTCCAACTTGGCTTCTTATTTATACTCATCTTGTGCAGACCATGTGTCCATGAGTAGGTTGTAGCATCCCCGTTTTCCATTCTTTATGGTCAAGCTGACTTACACATTCGCCACTTGTCAAGATCTATGCCACTAAGGTATCATGCCTTGTGGGTCTTGCGCACACTTGGTCCTTTTGCATAGTGGGACTTGCACACTTAGGAACCACTTCCTGTGGGGTCTTGCATCCTTAAAGTACCTCGCTTGGTGGATCTTGCGCACTTGACATATCAAACCATTTCTTGCTTCCAAGATTCTTGCACGCTTTCGAGACTTGTGTCCTTCTGCTGGGTCATGCGCACTTCCGAGACTTGTGCAACCACCGCTTTGACATTACCTTTGAAGTATCACAACTAGATAGGTTGGGACTTGCGCATGTACCTTATGTACTTCTTCAAACTAGATATACTTACTAGATAAACTTCTTCATGAATATGGATTTCATATACTTCTTCAAACTAGTAGAAGGATACTAAGTCCTCTTTGACATAGTTGACATCAATGACAACCAAAGTTCAACATGTTCTTTAATATTTCAAGAATGCACAACTATTTATCTCTCTCACCTTTTTACATTGTGTATGGATAAAAAAATAAAGAAACAAAGGTGCAAGCAAAAGAGATGAAGACATAAGAATTATTTGCTTTGTCGTAAATGTAAAATATTTGAGATTGTTCAAGTCTTCCGTGGTAGATGGAGAAGAGTAGCATGAGGGCCTTCCCACTAGAAGAATACCATGAGGGCGTTCCCACCATAGAATACTTTGCACAACATGAACTTGAACAATTGGAAGGCACCAAAATTTTGCAAAGGAAACAATACAAGATTCATAGAGGACATCAAGAGATATGGAATATTGAATACTAACCTTCAAAAACAAACACCAAGAAAAAAAAATTTCATGGCAAGGATCAAGTGGAAATAAAATTCTTTCATTTGTCCTTTAACCATTTTGGGAACCAAAAGCATCTAAGTGGAGAGGTGTGATCCAAATTGGATGTGCACAGCATCACCTAATAGTTAATGGCTCAAGTTAATGTAAAGCTCTCAACAAATCAAGATGTTTGACAACGAAAGATAGTTGACGCTAAAGATGTTCATGATGAGGTAGGAGACAAAAGAGAAGAGAAGTGCTAGAATTTGTAAAAGATGAAGAGTTAAGAATTCGTGAACTTCCAGCCACAAGTATCATTCTTCTATAAAATCAATCGTAGCAAATTAGAATGGGTTCTTTGATAGCGATTATAAGAAAATGTTGTAGCAAATTGTTGTAAAGAGATTGCAATTGACGAAAGGAGTGAAACTAATTTGTAAACCTATAATTTGCTAGAAAATAAAGATGGACCATAACCATTAGATGTTGGAGTTTTAATTCAGTTTTCTCAAGGGTAAATGTTGTCTCCAATGTGTTGATTTCCATGTGATTAAATTTTGGTTCTAAGCTGCACTCTAGTGTATTATATTTGTCTTCAGGATGTATAAAGGGTATTCTTGGTTGAAATCGTTTTTTATTAACTACTCTATTCGTCACAATGCATTTCACACTGTCCATATACTAGACATTAGATGAGATCAATGGCTGTTGTTACAGAGCTGTTTCCATAGCTTGCATTCCGCACTGGATCGATAATTTAATTTCCTTTGGTTTGGGGTTTACATCATCTCATATCAGAGGGTATTAAGGGAAGTCCTGGGCATCCTACAGCCCCTGCAGATTGCTATTTGCTAACTGGATAATCCTCTTTCGCACACCTGTACGTTTCCCATTCACGCACACTATTTGCAATCCTGAAATTCTGAAACGTCTTGGAAGAGAGCGTTCTCAAAGTATCCCTTACTACCTTCATCAGTACGCTGCAGAAATACTATAATCTACGGCGTTCTTGCGTGGCTTCAATATTTTTCTTATATGTGAGGAATGAAGCAAGCAATGCTTTATGTAAAATAGTGCTTCAATGTGGTTGTTAGCATCATTCGATTGCTGGGCTGTGGGAATAAGCATGGTCTTCATATTGGGAATCTATCTGGAGGTTTTGCAAACAGCAAACAGCAAACATCAAGCTCAGCATTTGGAATTAGAAATGAACACAGAAACCAATCCATATCGATGAATCAACATAAAAAAATTTAGAAGTTAGAAGTTTGGTTTTCCACGCTCAAGATGTTAAAGCAAGGTGTTGATAATTACGCAAAAAAAACACTAGTAAAATGTTATTGATTTGAACTCATGACCTTTATTAACAATATATAATTTCATATCTATATGCCGACTAACTAATATCCATTATTATACTTCATAATCTCAACACTAATGAATAGACAATAGTTCTCCGGTCCAAATAAGATGTTAAACGATCAGCATGGCTGTGTGTTCTTTGGAGAAAGGGGTGTCATAACTTAGCTGACAAATACAATTTTAGTCATCAACTTGGCTCTCCTGTTAAAGGGCTTTGACTAGCTTTTTCAAACTCGTAGGGAAGTGTTCATCTGTGACCTAAACAACAAAAGCTATACAATCCTTCATTGCTGATTCGGTAGAAATAAGTGTATTGCATTGCTTTCTGGAGTTACATTTCATGGTGCCGTTTATTCCCTAAATAAAGTAACTAATGAGTAGCTATTCGAAAATAATTAATCGGTTATAGATGATAAAAAAGTAAATATATTTGTTGTTCCAATCTAATAATATAAGCGAAAGTATCTATTTATCATGGAAATATAATGTAATGGGTTAGGTGTCCAACTAGTTACAAGGAAAGCATCTTATTATAAAAAAAATAATGAGATAAGAAACAATTTTCTTGTTATATAAACCAGTGTCATTGTAATGGCGATGTCCCAGTCGCTTAGCTTAAGTTTTATGTTTTGTATTCAACAGAACTATGGAGCAAGAAGGAGTGAGTATGAAGTTAAACCTCGGGTACAATTTATGTCAAATAGTAGGCAATGCATAACTAGTGTGCAATTAATGTATTAGCATAGCTCAATATGTGTAGCAGGTATGACAAGATATCTCACAGAACTTTATCTATGTGTCTATATTCGATGTTTGTACATACTTCTTAAGTTTTATGTTTTGTATTCAACAGAACTATGGAGCAAGAAGGAGTGAGTATGAAGTTAAACCTCGGGTACAATTTATGTCAAATAGTAGGCGATGCATAACTAGTGTGCAATTAATGTATTAGCATAGCTCAATATGTGTAGCAGGTATGACAAGATATCTCACAGAACTTTATCTATGTGTCTATATTCGATGTTTGTACATACTTCTATTTATATTCAATGCTTATAATCAGTGTCAAACAATTATACAGCATGTCAACTCCCTAGTTTGATAGTTGAATTAGTAAAATTGATAATCTCAAGTATTACTGTTGTAAGACATAGACAAATAATTATAACCATTGTAGGAAAGCAAATTTGATAACAAATAGTTATCAATAATAATGTCATTAATGTTATATAAGTTGAGAATGAGATATTATTATTAAATTTAAATTATTTCACAATCTATGATATATGACAGCTATGTAAGAATTTTTAATATAGATTAAAATTGCTTTATTACTTAAATATTTATTATGATATATAATATTTGGTCTTGTGATGATCTCTATTTCATTTATGCTTTAAAGTGTGTAGGGATACTATCACTAAAACTAAGCTTCGTATTGAGAGAGTTAATCCAAGTGAATGGCTGGGTGACAGCGAGTGTGAGGCAGTGAGACTAGTTTTGTTAAAGGCTGTCACAGTTATTAATAATGCAGTCCCTACAAAATGCAAAGACACGCGACAACATTGTGTTTGATCATTGCTCTGTTTCGCAAGTATTCTGAGATTCAAAACTTCATTGCTCGGTTTTGCAAGTATTCTAGGATTTGAAACCTGTAATACATATTGAAATTAGATAATTTAATTGCAAGAATTGATACATATTTTGAAACCTGTAATATATGGCTACTTAAATGAGTACATCCAAGGCCTTACATGTGATTGCATTTAAGATAGAGTGATTGATATTGTGGCAAAATATAACGGGTATTTATGAGACAAAACCATGCGGAAGCGTCCAGGAATCTAGGACAATATAATATTTGCCTAAAACGAATCATGATAATACATGAACTTGTTTTTCACTCAAAATTAATATTAAATAAAAAATAAAAAACTAAAAGCTACCAAAATTTTGATTAAAGTGCAATTTCATTGCTTTTCATTTTTAGCGTCTTGTTGCATGGTATCTGAGTAGCGATCTCTATTGCAGGTGGGGCTCCACATTATAGCATTAGCAATACCTTTGTATGCTAGTATTAGTTTCCATCCTTCGCATAAATAAAATGGTTTCTCTGGCATGGGACCCCCACTACAACAGGAATGGGACCCCCACTACAACAGGAATGACCATCGAGAAATATAAGTTAGCAAACACGCCACGCATCGATTATATGCAAACTGCCAAATTCTTAGCATGCAAATGCCATGGAGACTACCTCGTGTATATTATCGACCCATTGCAAATATTAATTGTTGCAAACAACCTGAAATTAAAGCAAATGTTATTCCTTCACTGCTTGAATGCACCGCCTTCCTGCACATGCACCACATCATGGATATTATCTACCCATTGCAAATGTTAACTGCTGCAAATAACCTGAAATTGTTGTTCCTTTATTGCTTGAAACTAAAGCAATTGATATTCCTTCATCAAAGGTTGAACCAATTGGTGTTCCTTCATCAAAGGTTGGACACAAAAGGACCCAAAGAAGGACCTGTGCAGTAAATACTGTGCATAGCCAAAGGGATGGGGTTATGATATTGGCTCCATCAATGGCCTTCCGGTGGCCATGGCCTTTATATGGTATTTTTTAGCTCCTTCAACTTCTATATGCATGCATAAATACCAAGCAGGGTTCGCAGTAAAGACAAGAATACAATGTAAGTTTCACAGTTTCCCAACTATGCTAAATTTAGTTGAAATTCGATACAAATTAAAATGGTAGAGCAAATCGTCCAATAGATATTATAAATATGTGATTTTAGACAAAAGAATTGGAAAGCATACTACATATTTACCTCCTTCACTACCTTCACCGGGTGTCCACTGGGATTCTCCTCCCTTGATTATGGAAGGACATGGCATGTGATAACCTTGGCGAGTAGCACTTCAATTTGACAAATTTCGATTTTTTTTCTATGAGACCAATCCCTATTTGAGATGTGGATCTGGATGACCAAACAAAGCACTAGATATTTTTATAGGGAAATTATGCATTCTGGTGAACATTCACTACAAGATTCTTTGAAGACATCAAACACAAAATGCCCTGAATTGGAGAAACTAAGGTCGATAGAGATAAGATATATAGAGTTACCTAGTAGTTTTTTTTACAAATTAGAAGTTGGTATGTTTTCTTCATTTCTTTCAGCCTTACCTTATGTGTTCTTTGTTTTCATCAGAAAAAATAGCTATATTTTGTATTAAAATATATGAAAGTGTTCAAACAACTTCCTTGTGGAGAATGTGTTCTTTCAGCCTTACTTTGTGTGCTCTTGTAGCATAGGAGGTGCAGGGATATCGATGATGAGGCGGTGCAGAGAGATTCAGTAAGCGTGGCAATACAAAGGTGGTGTAGTTGCATAGTGCAAGGAGATTCAATAAGTGTGGAAATCTAAAGGTGGTGCATCTGCAAGTTGGCGATGAAAATGCAAACGTTTGGAAAGACATCGGTGTAAATGCGAGCATCTGCGAGCAGACAACTGTACTGAATGCACCAAAATCCCATTGTATTCCCAATACCTACCTGTTGCTATAAGGATTCAAATTATAAGCCAATCAACTTCCACAAAACTTTGATTTTTATATTAACAAATAAAAAAAATGTTTGAAGCTTTGGTTAAGCTGTAATGTCCCCATTCAAATAAATTTCAAAAGAGGAAATTCCACCAATCTACCAGTTTCCTAGGTTGGGGTGGAAACATTGGGATTTTGAATAAGGGATCTAATAAACCCCAAATGTACATTAGATTGACATAAATATATTAAAAGGGGTTAAATAAATATTTATGATAGGAAACTAAGGTGGAACTTGGTCATGGAGACACATTGGTGGTGTGGGATCCACACAAAGCTAAATTCCTCATGCCACATGGCATTCTATTCTCACCCATTCGAATCCAAGGTGGAGTATAATAATCTTGGGGATTTGGAAGGTCAATATACTTTGAATGAATCAATGAAGGTCAAATTGGAGTGGAAGAGTAAATTCCATGGAAGAGGAAGAGGAATTTTGGAGCTAGTGGGACACTTGGACTAGATTCCCTAGATCTATGACAACAATGATGAAGATGCTATGACACCTATGATACAAATCAGACCTGAATGCTGACATCTGACATATATGACATGTCAGGGTTTAAAAAAACCTCCAAGAAGGCACACAAGGGAGTTAGGGCAGCCAAATGGACACCCATTCGAAATGAGGGAAGATGGAGACTAGGAATTGTTGGACAAGTGGCACACATTGGAATCTATTGCCAACTTAAGTTGGCATGAGTATTTTGGGAAGGAATTAGACCCAAGGAGGTATTTGGATGTTTATAAAAGTCAAGAACAAATAAGGAGAGTATCTTTTGATCATTTGAGATTTTTCATTTGGAGAGGAGAGCTAGTAGAGTGTTATTCTACTTGCCTTAGCACCAATTTCGAGGGTGAAAGATTCCCATCCTAATTGGAAATTGGAGAGATCATTCAAACCTTTCATTTGGAGATACAATGGAGTCTTTTGTTACAGGTTGAATCTATAGGGAAGATCCTGGTCACATTTCTTTTATCTTGCTTCTACAACCATTCTTTCATTTCTTGGTATATTCTTGCTCAGAGAGGTGCACTTGTTGAGGTGATGAACTCATTGGGATAGCTCTTGAGGCCCCATATATTTGTAATCTGATATATATACTCTGTTTTTACTACTCAGAATACTTTCAGGTCGAAACTCCAAGATATTTGATGTAAAAATGCTAAACTATGAATAAATGGTGTCATTTCCCCAATACCTTGTTATTTGCACTTGACGTGGTATCAAATTTGAATGGTTCAGTAAATATATGATATATTAATGTTGTATGGAGTGCCATTAATATGCGGAAGAAGTTTTATATTCATTAGACAAGCATTTGGACCAATATTCTTAAGTTTCATAACAATTTGTGAAGATTTACTATCATTTCCCCTATGTCAAAGCTAGTATACAAACATTTGATTTATGGGAGTTGCAGAAAATTATAAAAACTTATTAATGATGAATTGGGGAGCCCATTGAATTCCTTTATCAGTACCATGTCTCTATTCTGAAAATTGGGAAGGTTTTACGGTGTTTGGGAAGACATCTTTGTCTCCTACCCTTGGGGATTGTGAACCTCGATTTGACTAGTAGAGTTCATCATTTTTCCCTGATTATAAACGAATGTTGCAGAAGTGTTTTAAGAGTTTCCAAGCATCCATCAGCCTCATTTACATGTCTAAATACCTTCCAAACTCATTTAGACCCAATTCAGAACCATTTGGAGCCATTTGGAAGCAGTTGAGTCAAGACTAGTCTAAGGGTCGAATTGGTCAAAATTGGCAATTTTTCCTAGTTTTTGCAAATTATTAAAAAGGGACACTACAAGTGGTAATAGATCATGGTACTTGCACCTGATGTGGATGCCCATTCATGAGGAAAAGAAGTCAAAGAAATCACCCCCCACCCTTAGAAACTGAAACTGAAAGTACTTTTGGTGAAAGGGAAGAAGTAGGAGAAGAAGTGCATTCTTTGGTAACCATGAGTAAGGATGAGAAAGGAACCTTAGAGGAGAATAATGAGTTTAGAAAATTCCTGAAACCATTCTTTTAATACATGACAAAACAACTAATTCAAGGGTTCAAATTGTTGGCTAGTCAATTTGGAAGCAAATTGGCAATAAGAGGGAGGAGTGGTTCTCCTTTCGAGGAAAAGAAGGCAATGGATGAAATAATTTATGTCCCAAAGGAGGAAACTCATGTAATGTTGGAACATGAGGTACATGTTGATATGCAGGTGCTTGAAGATTCTACACTCAAATAAGAAGAAAGACAAGCACTTGTCTTTGTTCATAGGTATTATGAGTTGCCTCATGGAGAGAGTTGCAAAGCCTTGGAGGAGGCACATAATCTCACAATAGTTGGACCAGCCAATTATGGAGAAGATGAATTAAATATTTCGATGGGTAAGAGTTGTAAATATTTAAGGTTGGTTCATAATTCCTCACCCCCTAATTCTCTTTTAGCCACATCAATTGAGGGTGAAAATTGGGTGAAAGGTTTTTTTCTAATGGTGCCACACGAGGATTTAATTGATGTTGGAAGAAATTCATCCAATACTTGGGTGAAGAGATATGTGATTGGAGCACATTTTTATTGGAAGAAACATCGTTTGTTATTTCTTGATGATACACATATTCATGGATGCACAAATGGTACTTCTGTGAGGCCCTTGAAGGCTCACTGTTTTGTTTGCTCCCTACTTGGTTCAGATTTTAGTGGAGATTCTTCATTCACTTCTTGGATGAAAGAATACATGGCTGATTATTTTGATTGATATTACATATTTTTGGAGCAGCATTATAGGACATGGGATACTCACCTATTTCATTGGAGCAGGGGTCAGTGCAATCTAATGAGGGTCACTTTTGGCACGTTAGATGCAATAGAAAACTAAAAAATCAGGCATCCTTCAACTTACTTGGATTTTTTGAGATACTTACGCAAAATATCTTGCATTGAGTAAAAAATATGAAATGTAGGAAATTGAATCACGTTTCCGAATATATAACTTTTATGTGTTGAAAATTTTCATAGCTATGTCAAGTTTCATTTTTCCTAACAGACACTTTTTATTTTTTAGGCAAATGATAAGGTATATGTTTTTGTGGGTGCAGCCTTTGAGGGCCTAAATGATGGAATCAAGCTACAAAAAGGGCATGCATGTAGAGAACATATAGCACTAGTGCGCCATTATTTTTTGAAAATTAAATTAGTAATTTTATAATTTTTTTATAATTGTCTAAGTGATCAAACCTCGAAAATAGTACCTCTTTTGTGGGTGTAGCCTTTGAAGGTCTTAATGCAAAAATATTGAAATGGGTTTTTGATAGAATGTGGAGGTTAGTGTCTACTTATGCACCATACAATTTTTTTTTTGAAATGTTCAAGAATTGAAAAAAGTTATGGAATAAACACTAACCGTGTGTTTCACGAGTTAAGGAGGTAGGACACAAAAGAAATTGAAAGAAAATAGCAAAAATTAATATTTTTAAATAAAAGTTACATATTTGGAATCTGCATGAAAAATGCTATTTTTGTTTAAGATTTCGTAAAAAATGACTGTGTGTAGCATACTGTAACGAGTGGCTAAGCACAGGCTTCTTCAGAAACTGGAACAAATACCCCATTAGCTTTGGTTTATCATTACCATAGCATAGGTTTGGTATTACCGAAGCAAAATCCAAAGCATACACATAGGCTTATGGTTGACATGCGAACAAGTGAGTCGGCTTGGTTTAGGCTCTAAAAAACACGAGCGCGTTCTATTTAAATTCAAAAAATATTGCGGCACTTTTAGAATTTCATAACGCGTACGCGTTATATAACTACATAACGTGTATGCGTTATGTAGTGCCAAAACGCGCTCACGTTATGTAAATCATAAAATATATATTTAATACTTGAGAGAGAGGGGGTGGGGAAGACTCAAGAAAATTTTTGGTTAATATTTGAGAAGCGGTGGGGAAGGGTCAAGGGAATCTACGGTTAATATTTAATAGGGGTGGGAAAGGATCAAGGGATTAGAAGGATGTTGGAAGCTTGAGTGGGGAGAGATGAAGGGAATGAGAACATGATGGGCTACAATGGGTGAAGGGAAGTGGAGCTTGAGAGCACTATTAGGAGTAGAAGAGGTTCTGAAGAGGTATAGAGTTAGAATTTGAAAGTGAGACTTGAGTGACAAGGGGGAATGGATGGAGGCAAGGGGGATGTGTGAGTGAAATAAAGAATACAATGGGGGGAGAGACATAGAGCGAGGGAGGGAGAGGGAAAATGGGGAGGAATGGATTTATAGGGAGTGAGAGATAGATGGGGATAGATCGAAATAAAGAGATAGGAAGGGAGAGACAAAAAGTGTTGGTGGGAGACATGCAGGGAGTGATGGCGAGAGAGAGACAGAGACAGAGAGAGGGAGAGAGATAATATGAGAGGAGGGGGAAGGGACATAAAGTGTGTGAGAGAGAGTGAGTGAGGGAGATATTGGGATAGATTGAGGGAAATATAACATGAGGGAGGGATAGAAGGTGAGAGAGAGAGGCGATGAGAGAGGGAGGGAGAGAAGGTAGGGTGAGGGATGGAGGGAGAAAGGTGGAGATAGATAGGGATGGAGGGGGAATGGGTTTGAGAATCGAAAGGGACATAATGTGTGTGTGTGTGTGTGTGTGTGTTTGAGAGAGAGAGAGAGAGAGATTGATGGTTGGGAAGAGAGAGACTAGAGGGAGGTGTGAGCGACAAAGAAAGTGGGATGATCTGAATTTTAGGGGGCATATGGTCTAAATTCAAATGTATAAGCCATAAAAGCATTAAATGAAGAGGCCACCCTCTCATATCCATGGTATTTGGTAGCACATGGTTTTTGCCCATGGTATGGCCTCAAGACACATTGTAATAATGTTATATAAAGGCCTAGCAATCCTTCTTATGATAACAAGTTACTCATTTGGTTTCTCTCATACTTTCTATTGTTCATTGTGAGACTAATTAGATCTAAGTGACTTATTGGTAATTAGTTTCAGAGGTGGGGCTCCTCTTTGAGCCTCACCTCCCATTCATTTCATATGTTTTTGTTCATGCTTATTCTCATGCAAGATTAGTGTTTTTCATGTGAATTTTATGACAGATTTGCATGCTTAATCTCCTCCTCTCTCGGCATTCAAGCCTTCCGGTTCTCAGCTCCCAAGATCCGGATCAGTGGTATCAGAGTGGGTAAGCTCTCCATTGGGACAATATTTTGAAGGATTATGCGGGTTCAACAGAGGTTCCACAGCCTCTACAACAACCCATGCTTCTCTACAAACCCTTGGCATCTCTATACTCAACGCTCTCACATTCATCAAACTTTGAACAGGTTCCATGGACTGCACATGAGGTTTCAGAGGTTCTACCATAGCTCATCGAAAAGGTATTTTTGTCAGCTCAAATGGGTATTTCACGGAATTTCATTTTGTTTCCCAGTTTGTGAGATATACTTGTTTGAAGTAGCATATGTTTGTGCATAATGCGGTCGGACGTACAACAACTTTAAACAAGTACTACTGAATCCACAGAATGTCTCAGAGGCTCTACCATAGCTCATTAGAAATTTCTTTCCGTCTGCTAAAATGGGTATTTCACGAAATTTCATTTTGTTTCCTGGTTTGTGAGATATACTTGTTTGAAGTAACACATGTTTGTACACAATGCGGTCGGACGTACAAACACTTTAAACAAGTGCTACAGACTCCACATAACGTTTTAGAGGCTCTACCATATCTCGTTGGAAAGCTCTTTCTGTCATCTAAAATGGGTATTTCATGATTTTTTATTTGACTTTCTGGTTTGAGAGATATCATCGATTGAAGCAACATATGTTTGCAAAATAGTGTGCGCGCGTCTCTAGAGCTTCAACAAACATTTTCTCACTATCTAGGCCACCCCAGACCAAGTATGTTATATGGATGGAAAGGTCTCTTCGAGACCTCAAATGGGTCTTCAACAGAATTCAATTTCACTACATGCATCAGAAGCTATGAATGAATTTGCAGCAAGATATCAACTATACCAAAGATCATGAATTTTCAATTTTTTTAAATCTTAATGTAATCATGGTTATGGGTTAACCACACAAAACCTATGGTTATGGGTCAACCACACAAAACCCACAGTTATGTATTGTAATCACGGTTATGGGTCAACCACACAAAACCCATGGTTATGGGTTAACCACACAAAACCCATAGCTATATATTGTAATCATGGTTGTGGATCAACCACACAAAACCCACGGTTATGGGTTAACCACACAAAACCCTTCTCTTCAATGGAAACAAGCTTTTCATTGCCACCATGGTTATGGGTTAACCACATAAAACCCACAGTTATGAGTCAACCACACAAAACCCATGGTTTTGAGTCAACCACACAAAACTCTTCTCTTCATTGGAATCAAGCTTGCTATTGCCATCATGGTTATGGGTCAACCTTGCAAAACCCACGGTTATGGGTCAACCTCGCAAAACCCACGGTTATGGGTCAACCACGCAAAACCCTTCTCTTCATTGGTAACTAGCACATTGTAATCATGGGTCTCTTCTTAGCATGAAATGATGGGGACCATCATTTTCTAAGAGGGGAGGCATGATCCGAATTTTAGGGGGCATATGGTCTAAATTCGGATGTATAAGCCATAAAAGCATTAAATGAAGAGGCCGCCCTCTCATATCCATGGTATTTGGTAGCACATAGTTTTGGCGCATGGTATGGCCTCAAGACACATTGTAATAATGCTATATAAAGGCCTAGCAAGCCTTCTCATGATAACAAGTTACTCATTTGATTTCTCTCCTACTTTCTATTGTTCATTGTGAGAGTAATTAGATGAGTGACTTATTGGTAATTAGTTTCAGAGGTGGGGCTCCTCTTTGAGCCTCACCTCCCATTCATTTTATATGTTTTTGTTCATGCTTATTCTCATGCAAGATTAGTGTTTTTCATGTGAATTTTATGACAGATTTGCATGTTTAATCTCCTCCTCTCTCGGCATTCAAGCCTTCCAGTTCTCAGCTCCCAAGATCCGGATCATGGGAGGTTGCGTGTGTGATAGGGAAGGAGGAATCAGTGGGGTGGCAGGGACGAAGATGGTGTAAGGGAGAGAAAGCGACATAGAGGGAGGGAGGTAAAGGGAGTGAAGAACAGATCTAGAGAAAGAGATAGGGAGGGAGGGATACAAGGTGAGATAGAGAGGGCGGGGGGAGGGATAAAGGCACATAGGGTCAGTGATTAAGGGTGAACAAAGGGAGAGATTTCTATATGGACATGGATAATTGAGAATATAAAGAGAAGGTGGATACCCTCCTCATCATCATCTTCATCAGCATCAGCATCAGCATCACCATCATCATCATCATCATCACCATCATCATCATCAACAACATATTCATCATCATTGTCATCTCTTGGTTCCTCATCAACATCTCCATCATCATCATCTTCATCATCATCATCATCACCATCATCATCATCATCTTCATCACCATCACCATCATCATCATCATCTTCATCATCACCATCATCATCATCATAAACATCTTCATCATCATTGTCATCTCCCCCTCCCTCATTAACATCTCCCTCATCATCATCATCATCATCATCATCATCTTCATCACCATCACCATAATCATCAACGTCTTCATCATCATCACCATCATCATCATCATCAACATCTTCATCATCAATTTCATCTCTAGGTTCCCCATCAAGATCTCCATCATCATCATCTTCATCACCGTCATCATCATCATCAACATCTTCATCATCATCACCATCATCATCATCATCTTCCTCATCAAATCAACATCTAGATCATCATCATCATCTTCTGAACATCATCATCATAATTTGAACATCACCATCACCATCATTATCAAAATCTTCATCATCATCACCATCACCATCATCACCATCACCATCATCATCAAAATCTTCATCATTATCACCATCATCATCATCATCAACATATTCATCATCATTGTCATCTCTAGGTTCCTCATCAACATTTCCATCATCATCATCATCTTCATCACCATCATCATCAACATCAACATCTTCATCATCATCACCATCATCATCATCTTCATCATCATCAGATCAACATCTCCATCATCATTATCATCTTCATCATCATCATCATCATCATCATCACCATCACCATCACCATCACCATCACCATCATCATCAACATCTTAATCATCATTATCATCTTTAGGTTCCTCATCAACATATTCATGATCATTGTCTTCATCATCATCATCATCATCAACATCTTCATCATCATCATCATCATCATCACCAACATCTCCATCATCATCATCATCATCTGCATCACCATCACCATCATCATCAACATCATCATCACCATCATCATCATCAACAACATCTTCATCATCATTGTCATTTCCCCCTTCCTCATCAACATCTCCATCATCATCATCATCTTCATCGTCATCATCACCATCACCATCACCATCACCATCACCATCATTGTCATGCCCATCATCAACATCTTCATAATCATCACCATCATCATCATATTCATCGTCAATAGATCAACATCTCCATCATCATCATCATCTTCATCATCATCATCATCTTCATCACCATCACCATCACCATCTTCATCATCATTGTCATCTCTAGGTTCCCCAACAACATCTCCATCATTATCATATTCTTCATCATCATCATCTTCATCACCGTCATCATCTTCATCATCATCATCATCATCATCTGAACATCACCATCACCATCATCATCAACATCTCCATCACCATAACCATCACCATCACCATCAACGTTTTCATCATTGTCACCATCATCATCGTCATCACCATCTCCATCTTCATCACCATCACATCACCATCATCATCGTCATCACCATCTCCATCTTCATCACCATCACATCACCATCACCATCAACATCATCATCTTCTTCTTCTTCATCATCATCATCATCATCATCATCATCATCTTCATCACCATCACCATCATCATCATCATCATCATCAACATCTTCATCATCATTGTTATCTCTAGATTCCTCATCAGCATCACCATCACCATCAATGTCTTCATCATCATCACCATCCCATCACCATCTCAATTTTCATCACCATCACCATCACCATCACCATCAACTTCTCCATCATCATCACCATCATCATCACCATCACCATCCCATCACCATATCCATCACCATCACCATCAACATCAACATCAACATCATCGTCATCTTCATCATCATCATCATAATCATCATCATCTTTATCACCATCACCATCGTCATCATCATCAACATCTTCATCATCATTGTCATCTCTAGATTCCTCATCAACATCTCCATCACCATCACCATCACCATCACCATCAATGTCTTCATCATCATCACCATCATCATCATCATCACCATCCCATCACCATCTCCATCTTCATCACCATCACCATCACCATCACCATCATCATCATCATCATCATCATCGTCATCATCACCATCACCATCACCATCATCATCATCATCATCTTCATCACCATCACCATCACCATCACCATCACCATCACCATCACCATCAACACTCCATCATCATCACCATCATCATAAAAATTATCATCATCCTCATCATCCTCATCCTCATCATCATCATCATCACCATGCTCATCTTCATCATCATCATCATCTTCTGCGTCATCATCATGATTATCATCTTCATCACCATCTCCATCACCATCATCATCAACATATTCATCATCATCACCATCATCATCATCAACAACATCTTCATCATCATTGTCATCTCCCCCTTCCTCATCAACATCTCCATCATCATCATCTTCATCATCATCATCATCATCATCATCATCATTGCCATCTCCCCCTTCTTCATCAACATCTCCATCATCATCATCTTCTTCAACATCATCATCATCATCAACATCTTCATCATCATCACCATCATCATCATCATCTTCAACATCTTCATCATGATTATCATCTCTAGGTTCCTCATCAACATCTACATCATCATCATCTTCATCATCATCATCTTCATCATCATCACCATCATCATCATCATCATCATCATCAACAACATCTCCACCACCACCACCATCATCATCTTCATCATCATCATCTTCATCACCATCACCATCATCATCATCTTCATCATCATCACCATCATCATCATCATCATCATCATCATCAACATCTCCACCACCACCACCACCACCACCATCATCATCATCATCATCATCATCATCATCTTATATCCTCCTCTTAATTATCATTGAGATCTCCCCCTTCCCCATCAACATCTCCATCACCGTCATCTTCTTCATCACCATCATCATCATCCTCATCACCCTCGTCATCATATTCAACATCTTCATCGTCATCACCATCATCTTCATCTTCATCAACATCATCATCTTTATCATCTTCATCTGCATCATGATCATCTTCATTGTCATCACCCTCCTCCTCCTCATCATCTTGTGCACTTATGCACTTAAGGATTAATGTTTAGAAGAGGGTCTAAGGGTCTAAATTGATTTTAGATTTACAAAATGCACTTTTGTAGTTCTATAACGCGCACACGTTGTGTTTACCTAACCTAAATGTCTAATGACATGTCAGGTTTGGGTTTTACCATACCAAGTGCTAAGTATCAGAAACGCGTTATATTTTTATATAACGTGAATGAGTTTTCAAAAACTAGGATTGCATCTAAAGTGACCCTCATCTTCTTGCACACACCCGCAGATTTGATTGGTCACTTGATGCTTGTATGCACCTGGAAAATGGTGGTCTACTTACTTGGAGGTACAAGCACTTTCATGATTCTTTGATGAGGCACCTCCTTGATATACATTTTTATTATGTTGTCATGTACTTTGATGATCTATATTTTGTACTTATAATGTTTGGAAGAAGGCATACAAGGAAATGGGATCCAGGAATTCTCTTTCCTGATGGTATGGGTTGGAGAGCACTCTTAATTCTTGGAGTGCAATACAAGCAGTGGGACCCTGGAATAATTTTAGTCTCATTGGTTTCAAATTTTTTGTTTTGGAAAGAAAGTAGGTTATTCAAAATCCATGTTCGAATTGCTTGAGGACAAGCAATCTTGGCTAGGGAGGACTATAATGTCCCCATTCAAATAAAATTCAAAAGAGGAAATTCCACCAATCTACTAGTTTCTTAGGTTGGAGTGGAAACATTGGGATTTTGAATAAGGGATCTAATAAACCCCAAATGGACATTAGATTGACATAAATAGATTAAAAGGGGTTAAATAAATATTTATGATAGGAAAATAAGGTGGCACTTGGTCATGGAGACACATTGATGGTGTGGGACCCACACAAAGCTAGATTCCTCATGCCACATGGAATTCTATTCTCACCCATTCGAATCCAAGATGGAGTATAATGATCTTAGGCAGTTGGAAGGTCAATATACTTGGAATGACTCAATGAAGGTCGAATTGGAGTGGAAGAGTAACTCCCATGGAAGAGGAAGAGGCATTTTGGAGCTAGTCGGACACTTGGACTAGATTCCCTAGATCTATGACAACACTGATGAAGATGCTATGACACCTATGACACAAATCAGATCTGAATGCTGACATCTGACATATATGACATGTCAGGGATAAAAATAGCCTCCAAGAAGGCACACAAGGGAGTTAGGGAAGCCAAAGAGACACCCATTCGAAATGAGGGAAGATGGAGACTAGGAATTGTTGGACAAGTGGCACACATTGGAATCTCTTCCCAACTTGAGTTGGCATGAGTCTTTTGGGAAGGAATTCGACCCAAGGAGGTCTTTGGAATTTTATAAAAGTCAAGAACAATGAAGGAGAGTAGATTTTGATCATTTGAGATTTTGCATTTGGAGAGGAGAGCTGGTAGAGTGCTATTCTATTTGCCTTAGCACCAATTTCAAAATGGTGTGATGATTGATGTGTATCATGTACCATGTTTAAGTGTTACTTTATTGATTTCACCTCAACTATCCTAGATTTGGAATAAGTTTGAATTTTTTCCCAATCAATTTGTTGTGAAGGATATCAACTATGAATTTGCTAATTTTATTGAGGATACTCTTGACTCTAAGCAAGATTCAAGACCAACTACACTCATATTTAAGATTCTACTCTAAGCAAAATTCAAGACCAACTACACTCACATTTAAGACTAATGCTTAGATAATAATTCTGCATAAGAGACTTAGACATCTTAATTATTGAAGTATGAACGTTCAATATGGTTAATAGACTACCTAGGATATAATTTCTTCTTGATATCCTATATGTCAAGTTTGTGAGCTTGAAAATAATCATCAAGTTGCATTCGAGACAGAAATGTTTTGGAAAGAAGATACTCATATGGAATTTATCCATAGTGACTTTAAACAATTTTTAGCATTTTATCCTTTATGAGGAAAGGCCAGCATTGAAAGGAATCAAAACGCACCACCCTTTATTTTGAAGCGAATCAAAACACACCACCCTTTATTTTTGTAGAGGTATTATCAAATTTTTTAGAAAACATATTTTATTTTTTCATAATACATACTAAACATTGAAAGGAATCCTGAAGGGAATCAAAACGCACCACCCTTTATTTTGAAGGGAATCAAAACGCACCACCAAGTTATTTTTATAAAGGTATTATAAACTTTTTTAGAAAACATTTTTTTTTTTTTTCATAATACATACTAAACACAATGGGATAATTCTATGAAGAAAAACCTCAAATGATATTCAAGAGTGGGACAACAAAACTAGATTATGAGATAACCGAATATTCATTAATAAAAATCATGCCCTTGAGATTATACCAACTCATCAATAAAGAACTAAATGATTGCTAGACTTGGTAGTGCCAAACTCTTCAAACAAAGTACTAAATTATTGCTAACATGAAATTTTAGTTGTTATGTCTAATGTTGCTATGCCTTTATGATAAAAGTACGTAAAATAGAAATCCATGTTCTCCATTTGGAGAAGGAAAGACCAACATAGGTCTATCAAAAAAGATTCAAAGGATTTTCACTTTCAAATTTAACAAGAAAGGGAAGAATACATCCTAAAATTACCTTATTTTCCAAACGTAAATATTGGAGTTATAAAAGTAATATAGGAATTATAGAAGTAATATATTCCTTAGTATTAAAATAAAAGTAATGTATTCAGGTTACTAGTTTTTGTGTGGATTTTTTTAGAATAAAACAAGAGACCAAGAATGAAGTCATTCACAAGTGTGGAACAATGTCTACATTACGGAATTATAAGACATTACTGACTTAAATAAATGGAGAAAGTAAAGTGTTCACACTCGATGGTGGTAATGGGGCTCATACTTAAATATAAAGAGAACATGGAGGAAAAAGATGGAAGATTAATTAAAATTAAGTTGTTTATGCACATTGGACGAGGTTAATACTATGTAGGATGGAGGAAACGATGGGGAAGATCTAACTGGTATGTACTTACAAAAATGAGGAAAGCATATAGGGTATGAATCTTGTCTTATACGTGTTGTCCACCTTTTATATTGTTTCCTTTAAAAACAAAAGGACCATTTAACTCAACCATCACAATTGTTTCTCTCTTCACGAGTCTTTGTTGGGCACGTAAATGTCTTAGTCTACCCATGTTTTGTTAACCTCATAGTGGAGCCACAATAATATCCTCTTTAACTTTTATTGTGAGCAAATCATGCTTTGTTCTTTGCAAAAAAATTAATAAATCTTTGAGTTTACTTCCACATTCTCCACCACTAAATCAGTCAAACACTTCTTAACCTCATGAGGAGAGAACATATTAATACTATAAAATCTAGTTTCGAATTTGCTTTTACTCTCAACTAACATGGTTTGGAATTCTTCTTTTGCAGACAATTTTTAGTTTGAAACTCTTCTTTTGCAATCAAGAAAAAGTGATGGTTGGACCCTGTAGCTTCTTCATGAGATAAAAAGGGTTAGACTTTCTAATTTCAATTACATCATAAAAGTGATTAGCTCTTAAATCTTATCCATTTATATTTTTGAACCACCCTCACATGTTCTTAACAAGTGCACTATCAAATTGTATAATGTCTCTTAATTGTAGTTGAGGGATTAAACATTTCATTTTCTTAATAAATGTATCAAGATAAGATTCACAAAATGTACTATCTTTCACAAGTTCACTCTTTAACACAACCTTGAGGATAAGAATTTGTTTAGCAATGATAGAGGATTCAATTTGGGTTCTCCAAAATTCTAAGAAGAGATTCACTCTTTATTCAACATTTGAAGAAATTACTTTCCATAACCTAGACAAAAGGCTTTGGTTGGCCTTAGCTTTATTTGAATTTTTTATGATGCAATTCATATATCTCTTTAGGCATCTTATAGTGAGAATTATCAACAAACAATGGATTAAGATTCATTACCTATTTATCTCAACTACTCTATTTTTTGTTTTTTATGATGTAATTCTTATATCTCTTTCGGCATCTTGATAGTAAGAATATCAACAAACAATGGATTAGGATTCATTACCTATTTATCTCAACTACTCAATTTCTTTTTTTTTTCATGTCCTTTTATTGTTCCTTAGCATTATGTTCCAGTATTTTACTAGTATCTTGGTGTATCTTAAAATCACTAGATGGCTTAACATATGTAGCATCCAATTGAAAATGGTTCCTTTCAAGTTTTTTCTTATATTAAGTTTTATCATGGACATGGATAAATTATTTCTCTTCTTGAGATAACTAGAATGATGCATAGTGACTGAACCACATCTTCGCATATCATGTGGTATCACCTCATTCCCTTTAGTATTAGTAATTTATTTTAAGAAACAATATTGGGGAACACTTATGAATTTACCCCTCACTTCCTAATTTGCAACCAAGTGAATTAAATGTCCAACATCCACTTTAGACAATAATTCTTGTGCATTATTAACAAATCTTTTTCTCTTGGGAGAGGCATGAATAAAATATGGCCACGTCCACGTGTCCATGGTGGCCACGCATGCCCAGGGCCCTCCGGACGAGAAATGACCCCCTTGAGCGAATTTGGAATGGCCCTCACTGAGCAAAACCCTAGCTCCGGAGATGGCCAATTGGAACCACTTCCGGGTCTTTGAGGCACGTTGTGGGGGGTCCCCTAGCTGAAAGATGGTGTCCCGGACCCACTGGAATTGACGGATTCGCGAACGGAGCCACGGTTTGGCTGCTACACACATTCTAGTCAGGCACCTCGGGGCCATTCAGGGACACTTTGGGGATTTGCTTCGAGGCCACGGAACGCAAATCGACGAGCGGACTTGGATTCCGTCGGCTCCCACAGGTCCACATGGCCATGGTGGACCTGTCCACGATGGCCATGCATGCCCAGGGGCCTCTGGATGAGAAATGCCCCCCTTGAGTGAATTTGGAATGGCCCTCACTGAGAAAAATGCTAGCCCCGAAGATGGCCCATTGACACCGTTTCCAAGTCTTCGAGGCACGCTGTGGGGGGGGCCCTAGATGAAACCCGATATCCCGGGCCCACCAGAATCGACAAATTCACAAACGGAGCCACAGTTTCACTGCTACTGGCATTCTAGTCGGGCACCCCGGGGCCATTTAGGGACACTTTGGGGATTTGCTCCGGGGCCATGGAACCCAAACTGGCGAGCGGACTTGGATTCTGTCGACTCCCACAGGTCCACATGGCCATTGTGCACCTGTTCACGGTGGCCACGCATGCCCGGGGGCCTCCAGACGACAAAAGGAACCTTGAGCGAATTTGGAATGGCCCTCACTGAGCAAAATGCTAACCCCGGAGATGGCCCATTGGCATCACTTCCGAATCTTCGAGGCATGCTGTGGGGGGACCCCTAGCTGAAACCCTACGTCCCAAACCCACCGGAATAGACGAATTCATGAATGGAGCCATGGTTTGGCTGCTACGGGCATTCTAGTCGGGCACCCTGGGGCCATTCAGGGACACTTTGGGGATTTGCTCCGAGGACATGGAACCCAAACCGGCGAGTGGACTTGGATTTCGTCGTCTCCCACAGGTCCACATGGCCATGGTGGACATGTCCACGGTGGCCACGCATGCCCTGGGGCCTCCGGACGAGAAATGGCCCCCTTCAACGAATTTAGAATGGCCCTCACTAAGCAAACTCCTAGCCCCAGAGATGACCTATTAGCATAGCTTCCGGGTCTTCGAGGCACGCTGTGGGGGTCCCTTAGCTGAAACCCGGCGTTACGGACCCATCGGAATCAACGGATTTGCGAACGGATCCACGGTTTGGTTGCTACGGGCATTCTAGTCGAGCATCATGGGGCCATTCAGGGACACTTTGGGGATTTGATCTAGGGCCACGGAACCCAAACTGGTGAGCGGACTTGGATTTCGTCGGCTCCCACAGGTCCACGTGGCCACCATGGAACATTCAGGGACACTTTGGGGATTTGCTCTGGGGCCACGAAACCCAAACCGGTGAGCGGACTTGGATTTCGGCGGCTCCCACAGGTCCACGTGGCCATCGTGGACCTGTTCGCGATGGCCACGCATGCCCAGGGGCCTCCGAACAAGAAATACCTCCCTTGAGCGAATTTGGAATGGCCCTCACTGAGCAAAATCCTAGCTCCGGAGATGGCCCATTGGCACCGCTTCCGGGTCTTCGAGGCATGCTGTGGGGGGTCCCCTAGCTAAATCCCGATGTCCCAGACCCACCGGAATTGACGGATTCGCGAACGGAGCCACAATTTGGCTGCTATGGGCATTCTAGTCGGGCACCCGGGGGCCATTCAAGGACACTTTGGGGATTTGCTCTGGGGCCATGGAACTCAAACCAACGAGAGGACTTGGATTCCGTTGGATCCCACAAGTCCACGTGGCCATTGTGGACCTTTCCACGGTGGCGACGCATGCTCGGGGGCCCTTGAGAGAATTTGGATTACCTTCACACTGGGGTCAAATTTGCAACCTAGAGAAGACAATGATGATGGAGATGTTCATGATGATGATGATGGTGATGATGATGAAGACGTTGATGGTGATGGTGATGAAGATGGTTTAGTGCTAGGGTTTGGGTGACGGTTAGGGCTAGAGTTATAGAAGGAAATTGAATTAGGGTTAGAGTTAGAGTTAATGATGATGATGATGATGGTGATGATGATGAAGACATTGATGGTTATGGTGATGGTGATGGTGATGGTGATTATGAAGAAAATGGTTTAGTGCTAGGGTTTGGGTGAGGGTTAGGGCTAGAGTTATAGAAGGAAATTGAATTAGAGTTAGAGTTAAAGTTAATGATGATGACGAATATGGTGATGATGATGATGAAGATGGTGCTGATGGTGATGGTGAAGAAGATGGTTTAGTGCTAGGGTTTGGGTGAGGGTTAGGGCTAGAGTTATAGAAGGAAATTGAATTAGGGTTAGAGTTAGAGTTAAGGATAATGATGAAGATGGTGGTGATGATGAAGACGTTGATGATGATGGTGATGGTGATGGTGATGGTGAAGAAGATAGTTTACTGCTAGGGTTTGGGTCAGGGTTAGGGCTAGAGTTATAGAAGGAAATTGAATTAGGGTTCGAGGTAGAGTTAATGATGATGATGAAGATGGTGATGATGATGATGGTGATGGTGATGGTGAAGAAGATGGTTTAGTGCTAGGGTTTGGGTGAGCATTAGGGCTAGAGTTATAGAAAGAAATTGAATTAGGGTTAGAGTTAGAGTTAATGATGATGATGAAGATGGTGATGATGATGATGAATATGGTGATGATGGTGATGGTGATGGTGATGATGAAGAAGATGGTTTAGTGCTAGGGTTTGGGTGAGGGTTAGAGCTAGAGTTATAGAAGGAAATTGAATTAGGGTTAGAGATAGAGTTAATGATGATGATGAAGATGGTGATGATGGTGATGGTGATGATGAAGAAGATGGTTTAGTGCTAGGGTTTGTATGATGGTTAGGGCTAGAGTTATAGAAGGAAATTGAATTAGGGTTAGAGTTAGAGTTAATCATAATGATGAAGATGGTGGTGATGATGGTTATGGTGATGGTGATGGTGATGGTGATGATGAAGAAGATGGTTTAGTGCTAGGGTTTGGGTGAGGGTTAGGGCTAGAGTTATAGAAGGAAATTGAATTAGGGTTAGAGTTAGAGTTAATGATGATGATGAAGATGGGGATGATGATGAAGATGTTGATGATGATGGTGATGGTGATGAAGATGATGACGATGATGACGAAGAAGATGTGATGATGGAGATGTTGATGAGGAACCTAGAGAGGACAATGATGATGAAGATGTTCATGATGATGATGATGGTGATGATGATGAAGACATTGATGATGATGGTGATGGTGATGGTGATGATGATGAAGATGGTTTAGTGCTAGGGTTTGGGTGAGGGTTGGGGCTAGAGTTATAGAAGGAAATTAATTAGGGTTAGAGTTAGAGTTAATGATGATGATGAAGATGGTGATCGTGATGATGAAGATGGTGATGATGGTGATGGTGATGATGAAGAAGATGGTTTAGTGCTAGGGTTTGGGTGAGGGTTAGTAGAGTTATAGAAGGAAATTGAATTAGGGTTAGAGTTAGAGTTAATGATGATGATGATGGTGGTGGTGATGATGAAGATGTTGATGATGATGGTGATGGTGATGGTGATGAAGATGGTTTAGTGCTAGGGTTTGGGTGCGGGTTAGGGCTAGAGTTATAGAAGGAAATTGAATTAGGGTTAGAGTTAGAGTTGATGATGATGATGGTGGTGGTGGTGATGATGAAGATATTGATGATGATGGTGATGGTGATGGTGATAGTGATGATGAAGAAGATGGCTTAGTGATAGGGTTTGGGTGAGGGTTAGGGATAGAGTTATAGAAGGAAATTGAATTAGGGTTAGATTTAGAGTTGATGATGATGATAAATATGGTGGTGATGATGGTGATGGTGATGATGGTGATGGTGATGGTGATGATGAGGAAGATGGTTTAGTGCTAGGGTTTGGGTGAGGTTTAGGGCTAAAGTTATAAAAGGAAATTGAATTAGGGTTAGAGTTAGAGTTAATGATGATGATGAGGATGGTGATGATGGTGATGGTGATGGTGATGGAGATGGTGATGGTGATGATGAAGAAGATTGTTTAGTGCTAGGGTTTGGGTGAGGGTTAGGGATAGAGTTATAGAAGGAAATTGAATTAGGGTTACAGTTAGAGTTAATGATGATGATGAAGATGGTGATGATGATTTTGATGGTGATGGTGATGGTGATGGTGATGATGAAGAAGATGTGATGATGGAGATGTTGATGATGAACCTAGAGATGACATGGATGATGAAGATGTTCATGATGATGAAGATGTTCATGATGATGATGATGGTGATGATGATGAAGACGTTGATGATGTTTATGATGGTGATGATGAAGAAGATGGTTTAGTGCTAGGGTTTGAGTGAGGATTAGGTTTAGAGTTATAGAAGGAAATTGAATTAAGTCATTTCTCTAATGTAATTTTATATTAATGGTATGGCTTGGTCTAAGGTGGTGCTCTCAAATAGCTATTTAATTGTGAAATATTTAACAAGACATGAATTAAATTTAAGATAAGTGTATTGTTGAATATAGTGAGCATTGAGCATGGGAAACCAGGTTTAAGAGTTTTTTCTTTTTTCTTTAACTTGTGTGTAGAGCTCTAAGCATTCATCTAAAAATTTCCCAATCTATCTATTGAAGTGTCATTATGTGTCATTATCCAAGATATATCTACATATTCATACACATAAATGGAAAGTGAGAAAGGGGAGAATGTAACTTTAGAGCCATCAATAATTAGCTTTTTATTAATCCCTAACAAATATTTATTTTTACAATGTATACCTCCAGTCAACTCTTTATCCTAGTTGACTAGCTGACACAAGGGATGGGTCTCTAGACCTCGAGGATGGTGATTAAAAAATATAAAGTTTATTGGGACCTAAATGAATATCTGCATGCTCATGAGCCATGAAAAAGTCCTTGAATCACTACACAAGCTCTCTAGACGGGATACATGGCCTTTGTTTTGGATATGGATTCCATTTGGAGGTTTTGTGCAGTAAGGATGGGTCTTTAGGTATTGAAAATGATAAGGTGAGGAAATATGAGGCCTCAAATCGAATATAAATGTTTGAAGGATATTATCCATCAAGATTCCCTCAACCCCGAGACATGCTCTTTAAAAGATTTTTTTTATCTTTGAGTGTGATATGGGTGCCAACATGAGGTTTTGACTACTAAGGATGGATCTTGGCGTTTTGACCATGGTTGAGGTGATGACAATGAGGTTCATATGACTCCAATGAATATTCCATGGATCATGGGGTAAAATGATGTCTTGAACCATTGAGTTGACTATGTTCAATATGTGTCTTAACCTCAAAAAATCGAAGATAGTTAAATTACAAAGAGTGATTATCAATATTACCAAAACATTGAAGACATTATTAATAGTAAGGGTCTATGCCAACCTGTGCAAGTAGTAGTTCAACACATTAACCAGGATTTCATTAAAGGAACATACTAACACACAAAGAATGATCCATATGTAACTACATTAACAATTCTCTTTTATTGCTCAATCCAATTGCACCTATGCACACCCCTCATGTTTGAACTAATTCAGAGTGATATGGTTAACCCTTCCATCTAAGCACACATATGAACTTCTCATATATCTAGGTTAATTTGATATAATATATGATGCAATGATTGTTAGAATTGACTATTATAACCATTAGAAGGTTAAGTATGGAAGAAGTCATCGTCTTCTATTTTTTTTTTTTGTAGCCCTAAAGTCATAACAGTTTGTAATGTAAATATCACTCTTAGTTTGCTTGGTTAGGTATGTTGTTGCTGAAAGGAAAAGATGCAAGACCCATTCAAATACAAGGGAATCATAGTGAGGTCACTTGGTGTCTAGAAATAATATCTATATGTATGTGAAAACTGTTCCATAACATTGTTATCAAAGACAAAATCATGTATGAAAAAATGTAATCAAAGACAAAGTCATATAGACAAGTGGAGATCCATATATTAATATGCAAAAATTATCCAATCATGTACACTTTTTGGAAAAATGAAACATCGTTCCCAACGTCTATATAATGGCAACTCGTGCCCTGTACAAAATATGGCAACTCGTGCCCTATACAAAATATAGCCCATGGTGCCCTATACAAAATATGGCAACTCGTTCCCTATACAAAATATAGCCCATGGTGCCCTATACAAAATATGGCAACTCGTGCCAAAAATGCCACATTGTGGCTAGTGTACATAGAAGGGTCTCTCAATCCTCCTACCCACCCTCGGAGCTCCCAGGTGCATCTCCAAAATTGATCTTCCTCTTCTTCGTGCTAGAGCAAGCTGGGTCCTTTGGGCATCTTGGAGCACGTCCCCCTGAGCCCTAAAACAAAAACAATAATATGTCAACTTTTCCTGGTAATTATACAAGTATAAAACATAATTTAAAAGTAAAAATACTTTTCAAATCTTAGATAACTCACCTCATGCGAGACTGATTCAATTGTCATTGATGGTTGGAAAGTAGTGACTGAGTTTTTAAATACAAGAAAAGAATGATGTTAGACAAGTTGTGACTCAAAGAGCTGTGACTCAGACAAGCTGTGACTCAGAAACTCAGACAAGCTACAACTCAGACAGCTGTGACTCAGACAAGTTGTGACTCAAAGAGCTGTGACTCAGACAAGCTGTGACTCAGCAACTCAGACAAGCTACAACTCAGACAGCTGTGACTCAGACAAGTTATAACTCAAACAACTGTGACTCAGACAAGCTGTGACTTAGCAACTCAAACAAGCTATAACTCAGAAAGTTGTGACTCAGACGGCTGAGACTCAGACGAACATGACTCAGATAAGAACACAGTAATTCGTGTCTCGATTTGCAGGCAGCTGGAGATGAATCTCGAAAATATGGGACATGGGTTTTGTGCGCAACGGCCTCATTTACTCGTAGCGTGAAGGCATCACCAAACAAAGCTATGTTTTGAGATATACAAGTGGTTCTCTGAACATGTAATTCTTAGATTTACTGTTGCGGCCGGCTTTTTACAAATTAGCAATTGGTTGAAACCGCTGTGACTCAAACAGCTATGACTCAAACAAGCTGCAACTCACAAACATATTTTTAATTAGTCAGTTACCGTGTTTAAACTCTGGAATTCAAAGAGACAGTTAAAATGTTAGTTACAGCGTGTAAATTCTGGAAGTTAAAGAGACAGTTTCAGTTTTAGAATTGGTGTATCTAGAAGTTAAAGAGACTAAGGCATATAACTTCAGCATCTATAAAAAACAATTGATGAGAACAAAATTAGTGTGAGATTTGAGAGGATGAAGAGGATTCGTTACTGATGAAGCTGTGATTCGAAGAAAATGAGAACAAAAATGTATGGTTCGATTTAATGAAGAACAAAATGCCTAGAAACTCAAGCTGTAGCAGCACAAAACAAAATAAAAAGGGTATGTACTGATATATCTGAACCAGTGTGATATAATTGACTGAATTTTTTCTTACATAGGGTGGTAGGGAGGAGCAAGGGAAGACTGTAAAGTCTTCTTGGCAAGTTGGTGCTTGTACATTTGGGAGTTGTAGCTTCCATTCAGTTGGTGCTGAAGAAATAGAGGTAGCTTATGGGTTGTAGCTCAGATAAAATAGAATGTAAAGAGAAGTTGGAGCTTGCCTTTCATACTAAGAAGGAGAGGTTTTTTCCCTTTATGGGTTTCCTCAAGAAAATCAGTGTCTCTGCATATTTATGCGATTGAACATTGTTTATATGCCTTATATTTAATTATGTTATAACAATATACCTGCTATAAAGGAATGTGCATAGAACATCTCATATCATATTGATCGTCACACTTCATCAAAGTTAAAAGGGAAAAGGAATGTAAAATTGTTTAAGCACAGTAATCATTGATTCACCCCCCCCCCCTCTCAGTTATTTGAATACTTTCAACAATTGGTATCAGAGCAGTGTTCCTTTAGTCTAAGGTAGATTTGAAAGCTTAAACATGACAAGCCATGAAGGCTCAACCAATAAAGCTCCTATGTTTGATGGAACAAATTTTTCCTTTTGGAAAGTTAGAATGAGAACATATTTAATGTCCTTAGGTGCTGATGTTTGGGAAGTTGTAGAAACTATATATACAAAACCTGTGGTTCTTGCTTCCAAAGATGACAAGATGGAATTCAGTTTTAATGCTAAGGGAATGAATGCAATATTAAGTGGTCTTGCTGAATATGAGTTTGTGAAAGTGATGCATCTTGAATCTGCTAAAGATATGTGGGATAAACTTATTAATAGCTATGAAGGGAATGAGAAAGTAAAAGATGCCAAATTGCAAACATACAGGTTGAAATTTGAACAACTAAAGATGAATGAGGATGAGCCTATTAGTAAATATTTCCTAAGGGTTGAAGAGCTTGTGAATTCTATGAAGGGCCTCAGTGAAACAATTGAAGAAGCATCCTTAGTTCAGAAAATTTTAAGATCTTTGCCTGATAAATTTAACCCCAAAGTTTCAGCAATAGAAGAGTTAAATGATCTTAAAAATCTGGGTATTGATCAACTCCTAGGAACTCTAACTGCCTATGAAATGAGGATCAACAAAGATACAAATACCATTAGAGAAGCCTCCTTTAAAGCAGATAAGAATATTGATTCTGGAGCAGATGAGATTGAGGCAAAATTTGTAAGAAGATTGAAGAAAGGATCAGGTAAATATAGAGACAAGCTGCCTTTTAAATGTTTTAACTGTGGTAAGATAGGTCATTTTTCCTCTAAATGTCCTCACAAGAAAAAAGATCAGAATTCTGATGATGAAGAGAAATACAAATTTAAGAAATACAGTAAAAAGAAAAGTTTGTGTGCAAATAATGATGTCTCCTCAGAGGATATAGATAGCAATTCATCTTGTGAAGATAGAATGAATGATTTTATGCTTATGGCCATAGAAGATCTTGACATTGAATATGCAAAAAGTGACATGAATGATGAAGATGCTATAGTTGATATGGAAGGTGAGTTGATTAGTGCATTGGAAGAAATTGATAGACTCAGGTTAAAGAAGAGGAAACAAAAACAATTGCTGATACAATATGAAAAGAATGACAAAGAACCTAGTATAGATTGTATTTTTGTAAAAATAGAATTAGAAGAGGCAAAGAAAATAGAAGACATTCTTAAACAACGACTGGCTGAAAGTGAAACAAGATGTGAAAAATTAGAGGAAGAAGTGGTGACTGTGAAGAAAGAATTAGAAAAATTCAAAACTTTGTATCATCAGAATTGTTCAAGTATTAAAGCTTCACAAGAGTTAAATAATATCTTGAGTAAGCAAAGATCTCCTTTGATTAAATCTGGTTTAGGCTATGAACAAGGTTCAAGCAGCAGTCACTCAGAGAACAAAGAAATAACTAAGGTGATCAACTTTCAAAGCAACAAGAAATCAGAATTCACAAAGCCTGCAACCTCCATCAAAGCTGAAGCAAATAAAACCAACAGTAATGAAAATCTAATGAATGATAAAAAGGATATAGCTACAGGAACAAAAAACAATATTCTGCAGTCAAGAAAGCATGAAGAAGATATACAATACAGAGTGACAAGGAAATCAATTCCAAGAGGACAGCCAAGATCCAGGTATCAAAATTTCTTTAATGGTTACTGTTATTGTTGTTTTAGCTTTGGTCACAAAGTTGCAATCTATGTATTTAATCCTAGAAGCATGCAACAAAAAATATTTAGTAAGCATCAAATGCTGCAACACAGAGTGGAACAGTCAGTGAGTAATCAAAACTATCATACTCTATCAATAATCAAAAGAGGAATTCATGATAGAAATGTCAATCCTTTTGATCTTCTATACAATGAGCCAGAATGCTATGTTTGTCATAAATTTGGACACAAGGTTACATAATGTTATTTGAAGAACTACAAAACAGATTCAAGAGTGAATTATGCAGCTGAAAGAAAAGTGTGGAAGAGGAAAGAAAACAGTCATTGTGATTTAGTGCTTTCTGCTCAAAGAAAGAAGGACCCATGGTATATTGACAGTGGATGCTCCAAGCACATGACTGGGGATAAAAGTAAGTCTTTGTCTCTAAGAGATAAAAAATTAGGAAATGTAATTTTTGGAAATGATGCTCCAGGAAAAATTAGAGGCAAAGGAATGGTAAGTCTGAGTAATGGCAAAGGGAAAGCTCAAGATGTATTGTTTGTGGATGGTTTAAAACATAATCTTCTTAGTGATAGTCAGGTCTGTGATAGGGGATGTGAAGTGGTTTTTACTGCTAAAGATTGTAATATAAATTCTATAAACTCAGGTCATATAGTTGCCAAAGGTATAAGAACAGAAAACAATGTTTATGTCTTGAAAGAAGAAAAGGAGGAATGTCATCTAAGCAAGTATGATGAGAGCTGGCTATGGCATATAAGACTTGGACATTTAAATTTTGATCATTTAATCAAACTTAGAAATAATGGAGCAGTGAAAGATTTCCCAAAGATATCAAAACCATATGATGTTGTCTGTAAACCTTGCCAAATGGGAAAACTAACTAGAACACAGTTCAAATCCAAGAGCTTTCCATCTTCAGATAAACCTCTTCAGTTAGTGGATATGGATTTGTGTGGACCATCAAGGAAGGAAGGTACAGGAAAAGAGAATTACATTATGCTGGTTATAGATGATTATTCTAGACTTACTTGGGTTGCTTTTCTGAAAGAGAAATCTGAAGCGTTAGAAAAATTCAAAGTATTTAAAGCTCTGACTGAGAATCAAACAGGAACAAGACTGAAAGAAGTAAGGTCAGATAGAGGAGGAGAGTTTAGCTCAAGGCATTTCAAGGAATTTTGTGATGGACAGGGTATCAAAAGAGAGTATACAATTCCAGGGACTCCACAACAAAATGGAGTGGTTGAGAGACAGAATAGATCAGTTTAGCAAATGGCAAGATCAATGATGAAAGAAAAGAATATATCTCAGGGTTTTTGGGTAGAGGCAATTCATATAGCTGTTCATATACTTAACAAAGCTCACTTAAGGCCGAACAGTGATAAAACCCCCTATGAATTGTGGTTTGGGAGACCTGCTACTATCAAGCATTTCAAAGTCTTTGGGAGTAAGTATTATATCAAGTATAATGATGAACATCTTGGCAAATATGATGATAGGGCTAATGAAGGTGTTTTCCTAGGATATGCTACAAACAGTAAAGGATATAGATGTTACAATAAGAGGTTACATAAGATGGTTGACTGCATTCATATTAAAGTAGATGAAGGGAGTCATGTAAAAGACACTCGGATAAACAATGATGAATCATGTACAGAGGATACAGCTGAAGAAGAAGAAGAACGGGTCCAAGAATCAGAAAAGGAAGAATCTGAATCAGAGAATGAAGATGCAGACTCACAACAGCAATCAGTAAAACCTCCTTCAAGAATTATTCAGAAAAATCATCCTGAAAGTCAGATCATTGGTGACAAGAATGAAGGTGTGCAGACAAGAAGAAAGTTACTCAAAGATACAGAACAGTCTCACATTGCCTTTTTATCTATAATAGAACCCAAGAATTTTTATGAAGCTAGTGAAGATGAAGATTGGATAAAAGCCATGAATGAAGAGCTTGATCAGATTGAAAAGAATAATACTTGGGAACTTGTTCCTAGACCAGCAGATAAGAACGTGATAGGTATTTAAGAATAAGATGAATGAAAAAGGACAAATTGTGAGAAATAAAGCTAGATTGGTTTGCAAGGGGTATGCACAAGTTGAGGGACAAGATTTTGATGAGACTTTTGCACCTGTGGAAAGAATGGAAGCTATAAGAATGTTTCTTGCTTATGCCTGTCACAAAAATTTCAAAGTTCATCATATGGATGTTAAATCAGCTTTTCTAAATGGATATCTAGAAGAAGAAGTGTATATGGAGCAACCTGAAGGTTTTTCACTGGCAGACAATCCTGATTATGTCTGCAAACTGAAGAAGGCACTATATGGATTGAAACAAGCACCAAGAGCTTGGTACTACAGATTGGATAAATATTTACAAGAAAAAGAATTCAAGAAAGGCAATGCTGATAGCAATCTGTACATCAAAACTGAAGGTGACGATTTATTAATTGTTCTAGTTTATGTTGATGACATTATCTTTGGATGTACTAATGCATCTTCTGTCTAGTGGTTTGCTAATGCCATGCAATCTGAGTTTGAAATGTCAATGATTGGAGAATTATCATACTTTCTTGGTCTTCAAATCAATTAGAATTCTGAAGGTCTATTTCTCTCTCAAGAGAAATATCTGAAGGAGATGTTGAAAAAGTTTCAAATGGAGGATTCTTCACATGTTGGTACCCCTATAATTGTTTGTTGCAAGCTTAGCAAAGATGATATCTCACCAGATGTTGATCAAAGAACATACAAGTCAATGATAGGCAGTCTTCTATATATTACAGCAACTCGTCCTGATATCATGCATGGTGTTGGAATGGTGGGAAGATTTCAGTCTACTCCCAAACAAAGTCACTTGGTAGCTTTGAAGAGAATTTTGAAATACATGAAAGGCACAATGACTTATGGTCTCTAGTATCCTAGGAATCAAAACTTTCAGTTGATTGCATATTCAAATGTTGACTGGGCAAACTGTTTGGATGAAAGAAAGAGCACTAGTGGAGGTGCATTCTTCTTAGGCGATTCATTAGTAGCATGGATGAGTAAGAAGCAAGGTTCTATCTCACTATCTACTACTGAGGCTGCATACATAGCTATTGCAACATGTTGTACACAGGTATTATGGATGATACAAACTCTTGCTGATTTGGAGGTGAAATATTCTGAACCTATTCCTATTCACTGTGATAACACAAGTGCCATTAGTGTGTCAAAGAACCCTGTTCTTCATTCCAAGACCAAACACATTCCAATCAAGTATCATTTTTTAAGGGAGCAGGTTACAAACAGAGTTGTCCAATTACATTTCATTCCTTCTAAAGAACAGATTGTTGATATCTTTACTAAACCCTTATCAAAAATCAAGTTTGAATATCTACGCCAGAAGTTGGGTGTCATATCTTGTTCCAACTAACTTGTTCACTTTGGCAGGGGGAGTTTGTGCTTATTGCATATCTGATGTAATTTTGAGATGGTTCCAGAATATTTTATTTGCTAATTTCTAAGTTAATATTGATAGGGGAAGATGTATTGTCATGATTTCTTTGACATTGATGTCAAAGAGGGAGAAGTTCAGGTAGTTGCAGATCAAGTAGTCAGTGCAACATCATAAATTTAGGTTTCCATCAATGCCAAAGGGGGAGATTGTTGACACTTTGATTCAGTTGTCACTGATGGTTGGAAAGCAACGATTGAGTTTTTAAATACAAGAAAAGAATGTTGTTAGACAAGCTGTGACTCAGACAGCTGTGACTCAGCAACTCAGACAAGCTATAACTCAGACAACTGTGACTCAAACAAGCTATAACTCAGACAGCTGTGACTTAGCAACTCAGACAAGCTATAACTCAGAAAGCCGTGACTGAGACAAACATGACTCAGATAAGAACATAATAATTCGTGTCTTGATTTGCGGGCAGCTGGAGACGAATCTCAAAAATCTGGGACATGGGTTTTGTGCGAAACGGCCTCATTTACTTGACTAATGAGGAAATCGCCAAACAAAGCTACGGTTTGAGCTATACAAGTGGTTCTCTGAACATGTAATTCTCAGATTTACTGTTGCGGTTGGTTTTTTACAAATTAGCAATTGGTTGAAACAGCTGTGACTCAAATAGCCGTGACTCAAACAAGATGCGACTCACAAACATATTTTTAATTAGTCAGTTATAGCCTGTAAACTCTGGAATTCAAAGAGACAGTTAAAATGTCAGTTACAGCGTGTAAATTCTGGAAGTTAAAGAGACAATTTCAGTTTTAGAATTGGTATATCTAGAAGTTAAAGAGACCGAGGCATATAACTTCAGCATCTATAAAAAACAATTAATGAGAACAAAATTAGTGTGAGATTTGAGAGGATGAAGGGGAGTTGTTACTGATGAAGCTGTGATTCGAAGAAAATGAGAACAAAAATGTATGGCTCGATTTAATGAAGAACATAATGCCCAGAAACTCAAGCTGTAGTAGCATAGAACAAAATAAAAAGGGTATGTACTGATATATCTGAACCAGTGTGATATATTTGACTGAATTTTTTCTTACATAGGGTGGTAGGGAGGAGCAAGGGAAGACTATAAAGTCTTCTTGGCAAGTTGGTGCTTGCACATTTGGGATTTGTAGCTTCCATTCAGTTGGTGCTGACGAAATAGAGGTAGCAGCCTCATCTGGGTTGTAGCTCAGATAAAATAGAATGTAAAGAGAAGTTGGAGCTTGCCTTTCATACTAAGAAGAAGAGGTTTTTTCCCTTTATGGGTTTCCTCAGGAAAATCAGTGTCTCTGCATATTTATGTGATTGAACATTGTTTATATGCCTTATATTTAATTTTGTTATAACAATATACCTGCTATAAAGGAATGTGCATAGAACATCTCATATCATATTGATCATCACACTTCATCAAAGTTAAAAGGGAAAAGGAATGTAAAATTGTTTAAGCAAAGTAATAACTGATTCACCCCCCCCCCCTCTCAGTTATTTGAATACTTTCAATAGGGGTCTCCCTCCTCCGTGCTCCTAGTCTCTCAGCAATGCCACCCTGCAACATTTAGAACAATAAGATAAATGATGAAATTAGATGCATATAGTAATTTTCGTTAAAATTGAATGAGATTTTCATAAACTAGTCATTCTCACCGTGAACAAAACCGGCTAGTCATCAGGGCTGGCGGATGGATCAGTCGACTGGACAACCTGCTCCGATGCTAGGGTGGATGGTATAGGGGAAGATGTAGCCACATTGACTATGGCTACACCACTAGGGGGCACAATGGAAGAAGGGGGGGTGGTAGAAGGAGGCATGGATTGGGGTGGGCGAAGTGGGCATGCATGTCTACGGATATAAACCCCAACTGGCTGTATGATGGGTCGGGGTACCCTTGAAGGGGAAGCGAGTGTGGTGGGGGAATGTGGGGGGGGGGCTAGGTCTATGTTTCGATGGAGGAATGGGTGAATGTGGATGGGTGGCTTGTCATGTTTGGATGGGGGAGGGTGGGAACATGGGAAACTGATGCGGAGGTGGAGCTGGATATGAAACATAAGGGGGAGATGGATGGAACTGTGGTGCTATATAGGAGGGGTGGGGCTGGATGGAAAGGGGTGGGGAATGGGGCATGTATGCTAGGGGATACAACTGGCATATAAGGTGGCTGAAACATCGGGGAGGGAGGAATAACGGCACTGCCAGGCTGAGATGCTTGCACCTGCATACAAATTTATAACCTCATAGTTTAATATAGAAAAATTTAAATATACACTGACAAGTCATCATATTTGAAATTAAATTTATGCTTTAATACACATGATACCTGTGCACGTGGAGATCTGTTGATCCCCGGTAGCGATGGTTGGTCGCTGGAGCCAGCGGACACCTGTGCGAATACTACAATTTTTAGACTAAATTTATAAAAAAATATTAACAATATTAAACACAATGCAAATGAGAATGACAACTATGGTAGTTAAAAAACATGACTGCAATTAATTTATATTCAAGTTAGATGATAGTGGTTTGATGGGCTTTGGATATTATATAATGTTTTTATTCTATTGGTGCAGTTCATTTGTTCAAGACTTGGTAAAGAGCATGGTTGTGGGGATCGTTTCCTTTGACCCACAATGGATTGGGCCCATGATAGGAACAAATGACCCATTATGTGGTCATTCAATGAAGATAATGTGGCAAAGAAGGTTGACAATTTATGCTTGAAGTGTTTGATGGCCAAAGTTGTCATTGATATTCAATATTCTGAAAGGATAGAAGGTGGCATGGCATGAAATTAAAATTAAATAAGGTGACATGGCATAGAAGGTGACATGGTGAGCTTTTCCTTTTCTATAGTCCTCCCCATGAGTAGGTGAGCTTTTCCTTTAGCCCTAGAGAGATGTGCAGTGCCTCATAAGCGAATGGAATTCATGTCCATTTACAAATTTGAATTGGAAACCTATGTAATGTGTTAGGGTTCTTGATGAAGAGTTCCCAGGTTTTTATGTCTTCTTATAGATTTGTAGTTTCCTACAAGCTTGATTCACCCGGTGGAAAAGTATTTGCATCCCTAGAGTGAGGATATTGAGTCCCTTTATTTCCATAATATTTACATCATCAAATAAAATGGCATCTCATTGTTTCAATTTGCAAAGAGGTGCTAAATAGAAATTAAGTTAATGTGCATGTTATTTAATACACTTTAGAGTGTTGATCATTATAAAAAGGAAGAAAGAGAAATCGTTTTCATGATTAACTTACTTACAAGCTTGAATGTGCCATTTCTTTTGCATTGAAAGAGTAATTATGTGTTCTTGATTGAATAGCTATGTTGTCAGAATGATATCACTTGATTGCAATCATAGAAATCTTGAGTGAAATGAGTTAAATGAGTATTCTTGATGCCAAATGTTTTACCAATTTATATTTGAATCAAGATAATAGCAAGGCCCCATAGACCATATTTGTAATATTATCGCTCTTCCTTATGGGCCTTACATCATTTTCAAAAACTTTAGTGACAATACATGTGATAAGTTGTTTCACGTTGTTTATATGTCTTTCCTAATAGCATGTTCTAGGAGTAGTAGTATGATTACTTTCAGTCTCAAATATTAGAATAAATTGGAAATACTGTGATAATAAACTAGGGTAATAAGGACATGAGAAACATCATGTTGTTGAATTTATAGAAGCTTGGACACTATGATTCTCTTTTTCCTGAGAGTTTTGCACAATGTAGTGAAAATTCATAGCAATAAATAGTTTTCCTATTGGTCTCGGTGGATGTAAAAGTGACAAGTACAACATCTCAGTGAACTCAATTGATGCAACAAAGTTAGCAGAAGCATAGAAGTGATTTGACCACCTTTATCATTAAAAGAACCTATTAGTAAAATATGGGGGAAAGTGATAATTACCATGGTAATATATTCTCAAATTTTAAGCTTGAAGAACACATGGCATAAGGACATGGCAGCAAAGGTTGATTTGGTGGGCAAAGTGATGGGCATTGGAGCCATTGGCACACCTATTGAGCCAAGATTCAAATGACCCATACTGTGGTCATTTGAAGATGATTTGGACAAGGAGAGTACATGGTAAAGATAACTTGGATGACATGGTGACAAATGGAAAAGCATCAATAACACACATGGCATTGGTCAAGAACAGGAAGAGCAAGCAAGCATTGAATGGTAGTTTGAGGATGAAGGACACTACGGGCATCACCAAAACCCCAGCTGCGGGCTGATCATTGGTCAAGTAAGAATGGCATATTTTGGAAATTTCTCTCCCATTTCTATAATCATTAGAGGTCTAGGATGCCTAAAGTGAACATGAACAGATGTTTCTAGTTTTCTTAGGTTTTCATGTTTTACAAGGTTTCATTTTTGTTTGTTTGGATTATATGAATTTATAGCTCTCAAATAATTTAGACAATATGATAAACACTACTGTAAAATACGATGATAATATGGTAATTACTCAGTGCTAATTAATTTGTAATTACTGAACACAAATTACTGGTAACAGGATCTAATTATTCAAAGTAAAGAAGTTACCTGTGTGTATGGTGCCGCAATCTCCTCTGCTGCTGCCATGGCTCGATCAAGGTCAAAGGAACCGATGTCCTCCCACCCAGAGAATGGATATTGGGCCCTGAATAACTGTACATTAAAACAAATAAAGTCAACAATGTGTAATTCGAAGTCAAATATATTAAACAATACAATATCAAATAAAATACAACAAATACTTGAACATTAAATAAACAATAGAAAACCTGATCCATGAAGCTCCCTGTGTCATGATGCTGCATACCGTGGCAAGAATGACCACAATGAGAACAATGATGTGCCTTTGTTCCAGTAGAACTAGAATGCCCCACCTGGGTTCCACCTATACCCCGCATGTCTCGACCACCACCCATAGAAGGTGCAATTGTGTCTGTCTGATTGATGTCCTCCCAGCTCTATGAAGACATAGCCACAAATGTGGTATGTCTAAGAAAATTATGTGTGGCACGCCTAACTGAGACATCAATATCATCTAGGCTGCTACCAAACCCAGGTGGCTGAGGAGGGGGTTTGTCTCTCTCCTGGGTGTAGGAGGTCCTTTAAGTGAGTTGCAGTGGGCTTGAGGTCAATCTTGGGCAGAGCCAAGACCGACACCCTAAAACTCAGTGATGTCAAAATAGTTGACATTATAGCCTAGCTCAAACTCAGCCCATAATTTCCGCTGGAAATACTGTGGGACCTCCAAATTGTTGCAGGGGGGCTTGTTAAACACCATGAACGATCTCTTTCTCCAGTTATCTCTCCATGGCTAGTAAATACACCAGTCCATGCAAACCCATTTTCTCATCACAGCTGGAGGCTGTCTTGTCGAGGGAACTATGAATTTGCTATACAACTGGGCTTTTGTGATATTGAGGTCTTTTATCTAGTCTTTGGACATCCCAGTGGAGTAGTATTCCCTCATTCGAGCCCTGTATTGGCTCAAGTTTGTTATCTCACTGTATGCAATATTGATTGATTCAATAATGTTTTGCAATGATGAAGCCAAGGAAACCCGAGAGGGTTCCTTGGTGCTCTTCAATTCATCGCTCAATACCCTCAATTCATTTAAATCTTGGTGTAATTGGTCTTCGGGGTTTTCATTTGGTTCATTGTCTGTTCCAATGTTGTCTTCTGAAGGTTGGGCTTCATTCGTTTCATCTGATGGTTCAGGTGTGTTTGTCATCTTGTAAGGTGTAGATGGCTTGCAATGAAATTTTCTTGGTTTTTTAATGGCTTGTAATTTTTTTTTAAAATTAAAATTGAATTGGAAAAAAAATTAAAAAAAATAACAACCAATTAGTGCTTTGTTGAGCACCTACCTGGAGAAATTGTTGGCAAGGTGGTGTAGGGGCGTTCTGTTGGCGTTGAGGGGACTTGTGTGCTCCATGACGCGCTCGCGGGATGTCTCTGTGCGCTCGCAGGTTTGTCAAAAATGACAAACCCGTGAGCTCTGTTTTTTTTATAAAAAAGCAGGGGCGCGGCGCCATTATGTGCGTACGCGTTAATGATGCGTGCACGCACCTTTTTTCCACGTGGGCTCAACCACGTGGACATTCGGCATTGCCGAAGCAAGGACATGTGCGCGCATTTGGATGCGCGTACACATCGCTTTGTTTTTTCTGCTCACGCGCTGCTATTGCGGTCTTTTTGGGTACCAGCATCGTGCGGGTACCCCCATCAGAACCACTACTATCCATGTTTGTCATATTCTCTTTATTTCTACATCTATAGGTGGGGGAAGCAATTTTTTGGGTATGGACCAAAGTATTTTCATGAGGACTAGAAATAATCCCTTCACTAAAACCATAATTTGGCTTCTTCTTTGACTACATGACTTGTTATATGATGTCCATGTAAAATTCATTATCTTTCATATTAATCTCCAATTTCCTTCTCATCAAAAAATTCAAGATTATTATTCTTTTGGAGAGCTTAAGGATTTTCATGTTTTTCATTATGCATATTAGGGCTAGTCCTAACTCTACACCATCTTGAATCTCTATTTCAATTGTATCATAGGGAAGAATTAAATAGCCCAATAAAATCACTCTCCAATGCAAACTTCTGAGAAAAATGGTTGCATGTTTAGACAAAACAAACTCCTAATCATGTCATAGTAAAAGAACTATCATAAAGGACGTGGTTTACTATCAAAACTAGCATCTTACACCTCATGGAGAAATATTACAATTGGATTAGCCTTGTATAAAACACCTATAGAACTCCGAGAATAAGATGTTTAATCCAGAAAAAGAAGAGAAATATTCATTCAATGAATAGAGGGCCGGAAAAAAGTACTAAATCTATTGCTTAGTGCTACATTAATAAAGGAAGAGACACCCTTGTGTGCTAAATGGTTCATAGCTTCCTTCAATGATTTTTTGTGAGTAGCTCCCCCATGTTGGGTGTTGTTCCAACCCTTGTCTTGTGACATGCCCATGAGAAAAACTTGGGGTGATTTGAATGGACAACCACCTAGCATGAGGCTTGTCCACATGATCAAAAAGGAAGAAGGCCAGAATTATAAGAACATTATGAAATGGTCTAGCATGCCCTATCTACTCACCTCCTCCATCAATGTTTCATATGATGGTTCTCCAATCCGCTCGTCACCCTCACCATGCACCATCTTCGCTCTCTTGGTCCTCATCCATCCTCAGTTCATTATCCTTATGGTTCGGCTTCAGTCATGGTTGGTTCCAAGAGAACTGAGTGAAAAACCACCATCAGTCCTCACCATTCCCATATGCCCCGTGTTGTACACAACCAAGGCAAATCCCATGGGGGGTTCACTCACAGAATTTGTTACATAGCATGATCGTTTGCATGATATTAAAGAATATCCCTAATTTCACTAAATATTGAAAAATTCCTCCTAAAATTTTATTGTTGAAATTCCCTCCCAATATGCCTTTTCAATTAAGAAAACACCTAGTTTCACTAGATATTGTATGTATCCATTTTTACTAACCCATTTTTAATACCCCCTTTATATCATATTATCAAGTTGTAACAAACATGAACCCTAACACATCTTAGTATAAGCAACATGATGCTAAATAAAATAATATTATAATGCTAATAATGATCCCACCAGTGTTGCAAGGGTGTGTCATGTCCCAAATTTGGAATTGGGTCACAATGGCCTAATCACATTGGCCATATTCAATAGAGTTTGTAAAATTGATGTTAAAGGTCAAATAATTGCCAAGGAGGAAAATTACTAGTTTCCTAGATTTGGGGTGGAAGCTTTGGGATTTGGAATAATGGGGATAATAAATGATGTTTGAACATTAGAGTGGCATAAATATTTAATAAAGGAGCTAAATAAATATATACAAGTGAAAATCAAAGTGGCATTTGATCATGAAGACACATGGAGGAAGTGGGACCCACATATGGCTAGATTTCCCCACTACACTTGGCATCATCCTCTCACCAATTCAAATTCAAGGTGAATGGTAACATACTTGGGGGATTCCAAAAGGTATTATTCATGGCATGACTCATCCAAGGTCGAAATATAGAGGAAGAGTAACTCCCATGGAAGAGGAAGAGGCAATTTGGAGCTAGTGAGACACTTGGGCTAGATTCCCTAGCTCTATGACAACAATGATGAAGATGCTATGACACCTATGACACAAATCAGACCTGAAGGCTGACATATGAGATATATGACATGTCAGGGATAAAAATAGATTCCAAGAGGGCGCTCAAGGGTGTTAGGGCAGCTAAGATGCTTCCACATGTGATTTGGTGGAAGTGGGAGACCAAGAATTGTTGTACAAGTGGTGTTCTTTGGAATATCTTCCCAACTTGAGTTGGCATGAGTCTCTTGGAAGGGATTCGACCCATGGAGGACATTAGAACTTTATAAATGTCAATAAAAAAGAATTAAACCAGCTTTTTACCATTTGTAGAATTTGCAATTGCATTTGTGAAGAGGGAGAGCTAGTGGATGACTAGTTGCTTGCCTTAGCCAATTTCGAGGGTGAAAGATTCCCATCCAAGTTGGAAATTGGAAAGGCCATTAAGAAATTTCTTTTGGAGCTTTAATGGTGTCTTTATTTTCAGGTGTAAGCTACAGGGCATCTCATGGTTTCTTCTATTGCAACTCACTCCTTCAACCATTTCCGGTTTTGATGGCATATTCTTGATCCTTGAGGGAGGGAATTTTTGGTGAGATATTGTACTCTTTGGGGGAGATTCTAATGCCCCATTTAATTTTTAATATGAAGTAAATACTCTTTTCTTCATCTTCAAAAAGTTTCAGGTCGAAATTCCAAGTAGAAATGTATAAATCTCATTTTTAATGGAAGAACAATGCCATATCCCCACTACCTTGTTGTGAACCAATGTATTGATGATGATTTCGAATGAATGGATGATTTTCTGATGCATTTGTGATTAATGGACTGCCATGGATGCATTTTACAAGTTTCATGTACTGTACTTGAGCACTTGAAGTATTTTTACTCAGTTTAATTGCATTGGGAGAAGAAATAGTGCCATTTCCCCAAGGGTCGAATTGGTGATTTTTGCAGTTGAATGGGAGAGGGTTGGAATAGATATAATAATCAATTAATGGTGCAAATGAGACCTTAATAACATCCTTAATACATTCCCTACCTCTGTTCAGAAATTTGAATGGCTTTGGAGGCATTTGGGAAGCCATTTTCAGTACATACCCCAGGGGGATTTGAACCCCAAATTACTAGTAAAATTGCATACTTGGACCATAATCTTAAGAGAGTTTGTAGAGGTATTTTGGTGGCAATATGTCATCCCTGAAAATCATATTCTAGTCCTAATATCATTCATACACCTTCCTTGAATATTTGAAGGCATTTGGAGTCAATTTGAGACCTAGAGACCAATACTAGTCAAAGAGAAATCACTAGTAAAGTTACCTACATTGACCAGAATTGAAATAGGATTTGAAGAAGTATTTTAAAGGTCCAAAGGCATCTATGAAACACATATTTATGTTCTAATATCATTCACATACCTTCTCAGAATATTTGGGATCATTTGGGGCAAATTTGGGACCTAGAGATCAAAACTAGTCAAAGGTCTAACTAAAGAAAAAAAGTGAAAAATTGCCATTTTAATAAAATTCCTAACAAGGGACATTACAGTGGTATCAGAGCATGGTCTTGGCACATGATGTGGTAGAACATTAATGAAGACCAGGAGTCAAATAAATAAATCACCACCCTTAGAATTTGAAACTGGATGTACTTTGGTGAAAGGGAAGAAATAGGAGAAGAAGTGCATTCATTTGTCACCATGAGTAAGGATGAGAAAGGAACCTTAGAGGAGAATGAGGAGTTTAGAAATTTACTGAAAATTTCCTTTGAAGACAAGTGGAGGCAATACTTTCAAGAGTTCAAATTGTTTCTTAGTGAACTTGGAAGCAAGTCGGAAAAAATAATGAGCAATGGTTCTCTTTTCAAGGAAAATGATGAAATAATTTATGTCACAAAAGAGGAACCTAATGTAATTGTGGAACATGAGGTACATGTTGATATGCAGGTTCTTGAAGATGCTACACTAAAACAAGAAGAAGGACGAGCACTTGTCCTTGTTCAAAGGGATTATGAGTTGCGTCATGGAGAGAGTTACAAATCCTTGGAAGAGGTACATGATCTCACAATAGTTGGACCAGCCAATTATGGAGAAGATGAATTGAATATTTAAATGGGTAAGAGTTGTAAAGAATTAAAGTTGGTTCATAATTCTTCACCCCACACTTCTTTTACAACCACATCACTTTGGGATGAAAATTGGGTGAAAGGTTTTTTTCTAGTGGTGCCACATGAGGGGTATGAAACTCCTACCTCTCCTTTTGATGATAACATGAATAGAGAATCTCATTATTTAGATTTGCAGCAGCATATTGCTTTACCTTATGATGATACATATCCTCATGGATGAGACTTCTTTGAGTCCTTTGAAGTCTCCTTGTTTTTCCTGCTCGTTATTTGGTTCAGATTTTAGTGGAGATTCTTCATTCACTTCTTGGATGAAAGAATGCATGGATGGATATTTTGATGCATATCACATTCTTTTGGAGCAACACTATCAGAAATGGGATCCTCACCTATGTCATTGGAGAAGATTTGACTGGTCACTTGAAGATTGTATGCCCTTAGCAAATGGTGGTCTACTTACTTGGAGGTATAAACACTTTCATGATTCCTTGTTGAAGCATCTTCTTGATGTACATTTTCATTATGTTGTTATGTACTTTGATGATATATATTTTGTACTCATGATGTTTGGAAGAATGCATACAAGAAAATGGGATCCAGGAATCCTCTTATCTGATGGTATGGGTTGGAGAGCACTCTTAATTGTTGGGGTGCAATACAAGCAATGGGACCCTGGAATAATTTTTATCTCATTGGTTTCAAATTTTTTGGGAAAACAAGCAGTATGGGAGATGGATTTCCCACTTAATAAAGTGATTTTTATCAGAGTAGTGCAGCAGCAAGCATGGTGGTTCCTCTCTAAAATATTCATGGAAACTCAAAGACTCAAGGTTGGGAAATTCAATGGCAACTTCAAAGAATTATACAGAAGGCAGGTTCTTCAACACCCATGTTTGAAATTGCTTGAGGACAAGCAATATTGGGAAGGGAGGATTTGTCATGTCCCAAATTTGGAATTGGGTCACAATGGCCTAATCACATTGGCCATATTCAATAGAGTTTGTAAAATTGATGTTAAAGGTCAAATAATTGCCAAGGAGGAAAATTACTAGTTTCCTAGATTTGGGGTGGAAGCTTTGGGATTTGGAATAATGGGGATAATAAATGATATTTGAACATTAGAGTGGCATAAATATTCAATAAAGGATCTAAATAAATATATACAAGTGAAAATCAAAGTGGCATTTGATCATGAAGACACATGGAGGAAGTGGGACCCACATATGGCTAGATTTCCCCACTACATTTGGCATCATACTCTCACCAATTCGAATTCAAGGTGAATGGTAACATACTTGGGGGATTACAAAAGGTATTATTCATGGCATGACTCATCCAAGGTCAAAATATAGAGGAAGAGTAACTCCCATGGAAGAGGAAGAGGCAATTTGGAGCTAGTGAGACACTTGGGCAAGTTGGAAATTGGAAAGGCCATTAAGAAATTTCATTTGGAGCTTTAATGGAGTCTTTATTTGCAGGTGTAAGCTATAGGAAAGCTCATGGTTTCTTCTATTGCAACTCACTCTTTCAACCATTTCCAGTTTTGATGGCATATTCTTGATCCTTGAGCGAGGGCATTTTTGGTGAGCTATTGTACTCTTTGGGGGAGATTCTAATGCCCCATTTATTTTTTAATATGAATTAAATACTTTTTTCTTCATCTTCAAAAAGTTTCAGGTCTAAATTCCAAGTATAAATGTATAAATCTCATTTTTAATGGAAGAACAATGCCATGTCCCCACTACCTTGTTGTGAACCAATGTATTGATGATGACTTTGAATGAATGGATGATTCGATGATGAATTTGTGATTAATGGACTACCATTGATGTATTTTACAAGTTTCATGTACTGTACTTGAGCACTTGAAGTATTTTTACTCAGTTTAATTGCATTGGGAGAAGAAATAGTGCCATTTCCCTAAGGGTCGAATTGGTGATTTTTGCAGTTGAATGGGAGAGGGTTGGAATAGATATAATAATCAATTAATGGTGCACATGAGGCATTAATAACATTCTTAATACATTACCTACCTCTGTTTAGAAATTTGAATGGCTTTGGAGGCATTTGGGAAGCCATTTTCAGTACATACCCCAGGGGGATTTGATCCCCAAATTACTAGTAAAATTGCATACTTGGCCCAGAATCTTAAGAGAGTTTGTAGAGGTCTTTTGGTGGCCATATGTCATCCCTGAACATCATATTCCAGTACTAATATCATTCATACACCTTCCTTGAATATTTGAAGGCATTTGGAGTCAATTTGAGACCTAGAGACCAATACTAGTCAAAGAGAAATCACTAGTAAAGTTACCTACATTGACTAGAATTGAAAGAAGATTTGAAGAAGTATTTTAAAGGTCCAAAGGAATCCCTGAAACACATATTTATGTTCTAATACCATTCATATACCTTCTCAGAAGATTTGGGATCATTTAGGGCAAATTTGGGACCTAGAGATCAAAACTAGTCAAAGGTCTAACTAGGGAAAAAAATGAAAAATTGCCATTTTAATAAAATTACTAACAAGGGACATTACAGGGTGAGTGATCAATTTGTAGTGTTGGATAGTGGAAGACCCAACAAAATATTATTGGGGAAGGAAAAATGTATAAAAGGAAACCCAGTCAAGAGGTCAACATAACAAAGAATGTAAAAAGATAATATTCCAATAGTTAGTGCAATGCTTAGAAAAGATGAGAATTGCAAATGTTTCACACAATAGCCTACCAATCTACCAATCTTATATCATGTAAATATAAGTATAGTCATAGAGAGATCATGTTTTCTATAAGCTCAATAAATTAAAATCCATAAAAATGCAATATTTAAACTCTTTTGTGGATGGACTCCCCTACCTTCCTATCAAAACAAACATCATTGATGTTTGAACCCAAATGAATATAGAAAAATTCCTCTTACTTTTCAATAACACCATATGATCATGTGCATAGATTGGATTTGGGTAATTCACAAGATGCAATGAATTTCCTCCACTTCCTCTACATTTATTCTTGCAATTAAGGGGATTAACAACATTTAGTTACCTTTTCTTGGGTTATATCTATTTTTATTTTATTTTTATCTTTACACAAGAGGGAAAAATATCCATTGTTAGGTTCAAGCTTGCAATAGTTATAAATATACATAGATGGTAAAACTTATATGATACCATTTCATGGAAACGATAACACATTGGGTATGTAAATAAGGATTTATATTTTCACCTATGTTCATGTCAGTTCCGATAGAATAGTAAGACAAATTCTTTGAATATAAGAATTGAAATTAAAATTATGAATGAGCCAAATATAATTCAATCTAAGAACTATTCCTAATTGGAAATGTGAAAATGTTAAAGAAGAATACAAAAAGTTGAAATAAATAATTAGTCAAGAAATATTGATCTAACGTTTCTCGGTTCCAATGAGCCAAGAAAGATTGATATCACTTTTCTTGGTCATCATGGAGGAAGGTTTGATTGAACCTCAATACCTACCTAAAACCCAACCTAAAAAATTAAAAGTTAGATCTTTTACTCGAATGCCTACAAAAAATATAATACAATTGTTCAACTCCGGAACTCCCAATTAGCTACATCTCTTAACTTAAATATGAAAAACAATATAACATCAATTCAAACCAAGCCTAAATAATATATTAAATGAGGATTTCTCAAGCCCAGTAATCCAAAGAGACTTCCATCGATATTATCATTGGTACACTATTATCATATTTATGCAAAACTTAGGATTATAAGAAATATCAAATAAAAATGGAGGATCCTTAAGTTTTAGGTGGGTATGAATTGAGCCCATGATTTGGAGGTATGAATCCATCCCATGATTTGGAGGTTATTTCTCAACCCACCCAAATAAAATAACCCCCAATATTTATATTACTATGTCAAATTAAAACCCCCCCTTGACCCATTAATACAGAGCAATATATATTTGAGGTTCTTAAGAGTATTCAAACACCCAATATGAATGGATGTGATATGATATTGCCTCGCTAGTGAACCCCCCTGTGGCAAAGCCAAGGCATGCTTTGACGGTATGGTTCATCCCTCAGCTCGAAGCCACATCTTAGATATGGAAACTCGAGTTCATGAAGGGTGATGCAGGAAGGATGCTCTAAAAAATATGGTTGAGGAATTGGGAAATATGGTTAATGACACTGGCTCCACCTACAGCCAAGAAACTTAGTATACCAAAAGTCTAGGCCTTCTATGGTGTACCAAAACACAAGTAGGACAAGCTATGATAGGAAATATGGTTGACGACACTCGCTCCACCTACACCCGAGAAACTTAGTACACCAAAAATCTAGGCCTTCTCTGGCGTACCAAAACATGGGTAGGACAAGCTATAATAGACTTTGTAGACGATCAACTTCAGGATAATCCTTGGGAAATGAGTTTGGGTGCATGTATGGACCGTATGGAGGGTTGGATCCATCATCTGAACTAGGAACAAATGGAATTAGATGCTCGTCTCAAAGAAAAGATCAATGCGCTGGCTCATGAATTTACAAGAAATACTTCCAGTCATGCCCCATCGAACCCCAATGCCTCTTAGCTGATTTTTGTTGCACTTTGCACTTGCATCAACCGAGAGAGACTTCCAATGCCAAGAAAGAAATTCTAGGTGATGAGATGCTCACTTCTCCTCCTATTTTAATCTTCGATGATGAATAAACATGGTTTAAGCTTCGTTCTCTTTGAGTCACGTTTTGTCTATTATTCTATGAACTTTGAATATTTTTAGGTATGGTATTTTGTGGCCATAACCCTCGGCCTATCGGGGGTCTTGTCAAATCCATAGGATCTAAACTCTTTTCTAATCTTGTTTTGGTTTAGCTAGTTGGAATGTGTCTTAGATTTTTCAAAACTATGGGTTAAAGATGTTAGCAGTAGAATTTTGACCTTTTCTTCTGCAACCACCTTGCACCATCTCTTCTTGCACATTTCTCTGGTTTTTAAAATAATTTCAAACTTATATAAAAAAAATACTTTGGATGAGGATCATGGCTAACTACACGATTAGGGTTTTCCAAAAAAGTAGGAGACAAATCACTCTTCCTCTTTTTGGACAAATACTGTGAACCTTCATCAACAACCATACCTTGGGCTTGATCATTGACACGCGCAATAGAAATTAACATAATGCTTTACCCCCACAAGGACTCTATCAATAGGTCCATATTCAAAACCCCACACTTGTTCTAAGATATGCACCCTAGTACTCCTAGAAGACCCCTGAGCGACTTCCCTGCTGAACTTTTTCTTGAACTTTGCAATGGATGATACATTGGTTCCTTAGCCTGGGTTTGAGTGTTGACCTTCTTGGCCACTTAGACAAGACCAACTTACAACCCATACTTGCTAGTTGTGGAAGTTGATTCTATAGCACATGTACCCTAAGAAGATTTTGGAGGTTCCCCCTTACCACCTCGAGTGGTAGACACTTTAGCACTAGCACCTTGAGAAGTTGTTGGAGGTTGTTTTTTATGTGGGAAAACATAGATGAAGTGGTCTTATTAAAGCTTCATAATCCAAAAAAGCACAAGGAAGAGTTATATATAATTTTTTTTGTTTTCAAACCCCATCCAATTGTCATAATTGAAATAAAATGAGGCAAATTTTTCTTTAAATAAACTTCTACACACACTATAGGGATGCCACAAAATGAATTGTTTTGGTCATTCAGGATCAACACTTTGCCAAAACTGATGGCAAAGAAGTCTACAAAAGGACATAGGTTAGCTAGGATAGAAGGAAACTCCAGCTACAAAGTATAATAGGCATGCCCTCAATCCTATGGATTAAAAATTTCCCTCCACAAGTGGACATAAGCTACATAACCGACAATGTTCCACATACCACATTGTAAACCCTTCCGTTTCTGAGTTCAAAAAGTACCATTTATTTAATGTAGATTGATCTTATATATGGTGGAGAAGGTGTAGGATCATTCCCATGCACTCAAGATTTTGTCTTCCTTCAAAATAATCCTTGTTAGTAGCAAAAAAAAATGAGTTAAAGTCTCTTTCCTTGAGGTCATGGATAGCTTGAGGTTTAGAATCACTCTTTTTCAGAATCAAGGGTACATAAGAAAAAGTGGTAGGATTCCCCATAGTAGCTCCATTATTATCAATTAAAAGCTTCCAAGTGATACAAATACTTACAGCGCACACCCTTTACACTATCAAGGGGATGATCTAAATCTTAGGGTGGCATATAATCTAAGTTTGGATGTAAAAGTCATAAAGCCATATTTGTATTAAATATACAAAAATAAAACTTCAATATACTAAACTATGTCCAAAGTGTAGAAAACCAACACACAATAATTGAATAAAACCACTAGTTTTTTTTTAAAACACCATATATTTGGATTTGTTGGATAACTTAAGTGCACCCACCAATTCCTTCTCTATAACTCCATAATCTTATAAATGATAAGAAGGGAAGAAGACCAATCTTTATAAGATGTGGACAACAAACCTGTAGCTCTACCAAACTTTACACTTTCAAAAAATATGACCTTCCTACATAATATGTTAAATAAAAAGTAGTAAATTTTATTGAAAAATAAAATATAATGTGTATTAAAGATAATAATCTACACTAGCATTTTAATAATGCTTTTATATAACATACAGTGGCATTTTAATAATAGTTAATATAAATTACACTTTATTTGTACTTTAAACTTAATATTGTTCTGCTTCAAACCAATGAACTAGACCTAATTCTCTTCCAATTTATGTTTGAAAAAGATTTATGTTATTTTTAACTTTTATTTTTATCATCCACGATCTTTATATTTCACTTACAGAATCTATTATCACAACATGAATATTTTTAATTAGTTTAACCTACAAAAACCTTTGTAACTGAATTCTATTATTTGCAATCTGTAAGTGTTTATTGCACTGGACTTTAGGCTGGAGACAGGGAAAGATTGCTTAGGCGTTAAGGTTAATCCTTGAGTACCATAGTCTACAGTTTCCTACATTTTGGACTGTATCAGATCGAAAATAATCTATATAATACATGTCTATCAATCTTCCACTGTCATCTGTGTGATTATACAGTTGTAGAAACCAGGTTTTGGAAGTCTAAGAAAATAAGTTTATAATGATAACTAATATAATAAAAATATATTTTAGGTAAGAGGGTAACAATCATTTTTTCAACCATTCATTCTACATTTAATTTAAAAAAAATCATTTTAATTATTATAAACTATATGCAATAAAAAAAAATTCATTCATTTCATTTTTATTAACAAAATATCTATACAAAATACTTCAGCTGTGTTTTTTTAAGCTGTTTTATAGTTTATACATTGAGAATTATTTGCTTCAGACATGAAGCACATAGAAAATAAAAATTGTACCTATTACCTGAGACGTATATATCCTAATGTCAATGAAATCAACAGGTTGGACGCTTGCTTCTGCCTTAACATTGCACCCCGAATTCTCACTCAGGGTTTGAGTTCGGTCTAACAAAACGGCTATAGGCGGAGAAGCCGATAGAAACGGTTAACTATTTATGTCCATTAGGGTCGTTTTTATCATCTTATCCTGTGTTCCACCCAGAGACGAAATGATCAGTTGAAGATAATCTTCATTACACTGTATATCTGCAACACCACTGTGAATAAATTGGCTTACATGATTATTCTCGCGAGATGTCTTCCCATCTCGATAAAGTTGTTCTAATATTTCTGTTTCTTCGACAGACCAATGAATTTGCTCGCTGCCTATATATGTGCTGGGCATTCTAGAGTCAGAAAGGCCTAGACATGTTTTAACATGAGAAAAATCGTCTACCTCCAAAGGTGGGCATGAATGTTCAGAATGCTCAGCCTGCAAACCCTAGGAAAAATTAACATATCAATAAAATTAAACACCCACACATGTGGAGGAAATACATCGATTAACCAGCGTAAAAGGAACAATAAACACATGTTATTGACTTGGAAAATAGGCTTCTCATACCTTTGGATGGTTTGTGGACTCATTAGTTGAGTGGAGATTGCAGCTGGAATTATCAAGATGCAGTATTTTCGGCCTCTTCAGAGCTCCATCATCCGCATTTATGTCGTTTATAGTTTCTGAATATGTTTCTTTTGAATTCGTTTGACAGTCCTCCACATGCGGCAATAGTGATGGCTTCACTTCATACTGTTCTTCCACAGACAAAAACCTGTTTTTATTAAACAAATTAATCATGCTACCTGAGAAATCATTCTCAACTGGTGCGCCGGATTGGTGTTCAATGTTCCTTGGGCCTGACTCATTTTTCTTGAAAACTCGACATAAAGCATGAGCATCCTGTCAATTTTACATCTATTCAGATCGTGCAACCATACTGGATGAAAATTTAATAATAAAAAATTGTTTAAAGTATTTTTTTCACAATAATTTCTAGGTTACAAATTAAATGTTCTTAACAAGTTATGCCTTAACTAGCAGTTATCGTGCTACTAATAAGTTATGTATCAGCTATTAGTTATCAACTATTGTCTATGCCCAGTTACCTGTTATCACAGGCCTTTTTCTGCCACTAACTACTAGTTTCTATATATCAATACACTTATATTATTACATAACATTATGCCTAGCTACCTATATTATTACATAACATTATGCCTAGCTACCTGTTATCACAGGCCTTTTTCTGCCACTAATTACTAGTTTTCATATATCAATATACTTATACTATTACATAACATCAATCTAAACAATATATTTATCTCATTTTCTTAAAAAAAACATATTTATTAATTCATCCCAAATTTTAAAATATAAACATCTATCTTATAATTTTTCTCTTTTTAGAGAAGAACCCTTTTCAACCAAATATTGTGTTCTGAAACATGACCAACCAATATAATTTTGTCTCCTTCAACAACATAGTTTGAGTTTAAAATTTGACAAAGGGTTACATGAATTTTGTTTTGTGTGCTTGTTAAATGCTCGGTTGACTCTAGTTTAGCTCAGTTAGTTGCATTTTTTCTTTCAATTCTTCAACTAAGTGGCCCTAAGGAAAATATTAAAGTTTCATCTCATTTATTCTGTTGGAAATTACGATCTCTTTACTTGAAAATAGCAATATCTGAGAACAAAAACAAAGAATTTACATCTATATGACAATTTCACAACGAAAGAAAAGCAAAAGTTACTAATTATCAAAAGTTCGAGATACCTGGAACGAAGGTGAGCGTTCACACTCATTCTTGTCGAGACGGTACTCATGCATAACCCAGTTTGTTCGAGAGCCATAAGGGGCACGGCCTTTGTAAAATACAAGAGTTTTCTTCATTCCAACTGAACGCATATTGGAAATAACTTTACGATCTTTTCCCGTAGCTTTCCAGTAACCCGCTTCCGTTGCTCGGTTTGTTCTTGAGCCCTTTGGGTATTTCCTGTCCCTCCGGCTAAAAAAATACCACTCCAGATCTATTCCAGGCAGAAGGGATTTCTCTGCACAGAACAGAAAATGTCACGACAGACTCTTAAGCTGAGAATTAGACAGTGAGGGCATCAGGGTTGTGTTGAGCAAATTATTTTACAGTATTTTGAAACTTGCAAGCAACACTAAGCAATCTTAACAAACAACGTTCAGATGACACAATTTTCAGAATATAACTCATAAATAACAAAGATCATATAACTTACCCGGCAAGTCCCATGGCTCACACTTATAAATGTCAACCTCATGAATAATCTCAATCTCTCGCTTCCAACCATGAATTCTACCTTTTAAATAATAAGCTACTAGCTCTTCATCCGTGGGATGAAATCTAAACCCCGGAGGCAATGATATCGGAGCCATTATAGTGAAATCTATACCAAAATTTAAAGTTTCAACCTAAACAATTGCAAAGACAAACGCCAGAAGGTAGAAGCTCTGAATTATTCAGTTGAATCTGGCCAAACTTCGGTTGATTTCCAGAAACGTGGACAGACCTCTAATGATGTAAAAAAGACTAAACAAAAGAAATCCTGAAACGCTTCTACTTCCTAGATTCTTTTTCCTAAAATGGAAGCAACGAAGCAGGACAGCTTCTGTCATAAATCCCCCGAAACTGAAATCATTTCAAGGGGTGACTTTAAACATGGATTCCTGCTCGTAGACGAAGGACCGGAAAATAAAGTAAAAAAAAATGCATGGGAAAATTCACCTTTTTTGGAATTGGTGAAAGGAAAATATCGAAAGATGGTATAGTTTCAAGTTGTGATTTCTTGTACGTCAATGACCTTGCAAACCCATACACATGGTGGGACGATATTTTTGAAACTAAACTTTGGAAGAAAAATCATTAGAAGATCCTCCAATTCTTAATCCGAGTCATAGAGAAACTATGTTTTTAATGGAATTAAGCCTTGGAACTTTCACCAATAAAATCAGTCTAAACACACAAACTGTTACTAAATTTTTTAATCTAAAACTTGCAAATTCTTGTATACACCTAAATTCAAATGAGTAAGATTTGTATTGAGTGTGTCACTAAAGGTCATTATTCATTCCTCTGTCCAAAACCTAATACATTGCGTCTTTAAGATTTATATAGGTTTACAGTATTTTTATTCAAGGTGAGTGCTATCCATTCCTCAGTCACCATTATCTTATATGGCATCATTATCTTATATGGTCTGTTCGGAACTATTATCGACAGAAACAAAACTATAGAATGGTTTATCTAAGATAATAGTAAATTAGGGTTCCAATTATGATGTGCACAATATTTGTAACGGTAATTATCCGTGGCGTTTTAGAGATTCTGTTGTGGGAAAAGGGTTTCACCACACAGCTTATTAGGTCAAAAGTCTGACCTTCCAGGCTCCCAGCATTGGAAAATTGACCGACTACCAAGATGCTGCTGATGGTTACACAGTGGCAATACGGCGTCGTCCTTATTGGCGCACTGTCGCACGCCACTAAGTGAATGAGCTGAGCTCCATGATTAGATTGCATAATCTCAACAATAGCTACTACAGATACCCTTTCTCCGGTCCAATTAAGATGTTGGAAGGATCAGCACGGTTGTGTATTTTGTTTTTGGAGAAAAGGGTAACATGTGCCAGAAACTTTGTTGACAGAAATAATTGCAGTCTTCAACTTGGCTCCGTGGCTCCACTTTTAAGGGACTTTGACCAGCTTTTTGAAACTGTGGGGAAGTGTTCATACTGTTCTGTAAACGACAAAGCGATTAAAACCTTCATCGCTAGAACTACGTGTTCTACAGTGCCTTCGGGAATTGCATTTTATGGTACGATAAGAAAGTGACTTGGGAACATATGATTAAGACCGATCGTATCTATATCATTTAATGCTGATATCCTATGGACGATAAAAAAAAATAAACATATTCCAATCTAATAAAATATGAAACTAAAAAATTGTATGGTTTATTGTGCTGAAGAGGTACATTCTACAACCTAGTAGGGAATGTGTAACTCCTCCCTTTCCCATCTTATAAGTGTTTTTTTCAAAAAATAATAAAATATTATAAAAAATAACATGTTCGCTTATTTACCACAAAACTATGGTATTCATATGAAATACATTGGCACAACCACATAACATTATTGAAAATATTAAAAATGAATGGTGGAAAATTGTGTTGATCCAATCAAATCAACCACTTTAATTATGTGGTTGTGTTAACTTGCCTCATTATCTTTTAGAAGGATTTTTAGATTTTTAAATTAAAATATCAATTACAATAATATTTGACTATGGTTAACCATGAGAAATTATTCATTGACCATGGTTAATCATTGTCGAGAAATTATTCATTGACCATGGTTAATCATTATCGACCATGTTCCATGATGGTTGATTATGGTTTGACATTAATTGATAATGGATGACCATGTTTCTGTATGGGTGACCCATGACCATGATTGACTATGGTTAGAGAAATTTTGAGGTAAAAAATGAGCTTCAAAACAAAAGAAATGTACTATAAAAATCAACCAATAAAATTCAAGGTGATGATGTCAACCATGGGTGATGAATCACCATTTTTGAGTAAAAAGGTAAAAATGTCAAAGTGAAAAAACTACTTCTTCAATTCGTATTTTCAACTTATCTCTATGTATATTCACTCAAATTTCGATCACGAGCAGCCGTTGGATGGGGAATACAATTCTGCATCCAACGAGTACCCACCCGACATACTTTTGATGGATCCTGCTGCCCCCAAAACAATAAATACATGAAAAAACATTTTTTCATCCATGTCATCATCACGTTTTTTCATGTATTTATTGTTTTTGGGGCACCGAGATCCATCAAAAGTATGTTGGGTGGATACTCGTTGGATGCAGAATTGAATTCCCCATCCAATGGCTGCTCGTGATCGAAATTTGAGTGAATATACAGGGAGATAAGTTGAAAATACAAATTGAAGAATAGTTTTTTTTCCTCCAAAATTTCATGAGGTATGCTAATATTATTTTATTATTTCCACTATTATTTTATAATTTTCTTTAGGAGGCCCATTTTAGACGTCAAAATTTCTCTAATGAAAACTTGGGTAAGGAAATCTCCTAAAAAATGCGTAGAAGAAATTGACAATCCAAGTACATACAAAGCAATAAGTAATTGTTGCCCCTCTTGTTGATCTCCAAGAAATTGAGTGAGACCCCTGAATTCATCACAATGCATATTAATAACTCAAGGAGTATGTTAGTGAAGGTTATGGTGTGAAAATGTGTGTCTCATAAATGTTAATGTTGCAAAAATTATATGTGGATTGTCGCGGAAAATATATTCAGTATTGTTGATCAGCAAAGATACGTGTATTCATTTAGTTGCTGTGATATTTTAAAGTTAGTTCACACATACATCTTACAAGATGAAGAAAAGTTCAAATGAGCATTGCTAAAAGAACACACATGAGTCTGCGCAGATATATAAACGTATAGTATTATATTCAAAATTTGTTCTTTTACAAAATGCATGAGTCTTTGGTTGACTAAGAACAGAATTGAAGAACAAAAGAGATATCATTCCGAGGCCAAAAGGTGATCTAAATAAGACAATTAAGGCGATGTTAAGAAAAATTCAAAGCCACAATTCAAGGTCTATATTTGCATCTTGGTCAGCCGATTGTTGTGCGATTTGAAGCTTCAAATCCATTGAAGTTTGTTTGATTTAGCTAGAGCTTGACTGTAGAAGATAAAATTGCAGTATTGTAGATGACACTCCATCAAAAGAATGCTCGACCTGAATTGTGCTCAATGGGTCGAGAATTCGTTGTTGTTGTTGCTCCATGAATTCAACCTGTTTGCTCAGATTAGTTAATACTTTCACGTGGCTTTGGTTCTCTTGCGACTGAGCATACAGATGATTGAATTTGGACTCATTCATTTTCACTTCCAAATTCCCATGTTGACTCTTAGTCAAGTAAAATCTGATTGTTGCGACTGAACAAGAAGGTGTACATTATCAAGAGAATCATTGAACTTATGGAAGAATGAAGCCATGAGTGGAGAAGATGAGAGACACGAGGAAATAGATGCAAAGAAGGCAAAATAACAAAGGTGATAAACCAAGCATTTTGAAGCTGTCTTATAGAATCAGATGGTATTTTTTCACGCACATGAAATTAAGTTGAATATATGTGTAGTAAATCGCATTCAAGTCCACACGATCCGAAGCTAGTTATGCAGTCACAAGAAGTAAATGCACGACTTAATGAATTTGGGAAAAAAGTACAAAAAGAAGAAATCTAATTCATTGTCCTATGCAACCAAAATGATGTTTCCCAAAAGGTTCAAGTATGAATGTGACACTGTGAGGAACCTGCAACAATTAATTAAGAAAATGCACGATAAATTATAACACAGAATATTTTTATTGATCGGCCACTTCGAGGGGGAAACCTCCTATGAGCTCAATACAAATAACTTCTCGATGTCTTCATTGGCCTCAACACGTACTTATATACTAAGTCTATGAGCCAATACTATAGATCAATACCATGGAACATATAATACTACGGGACGACTTACAAAGCATATGCGTCCAATACTATGGATCAATACCATGGAACATATAATACTACGGGCTAATACAAACTAAGGATCAATACCATGGAACATATAATACTATGGGATGACTTAGAAAGCATATGCGTCCAACAACAATATACTAACAAAGTAAAGAGAAGGGTTGACACAGATTCCTAACATCCCCTCCCCCTTAGAAAAATATTTGTCCTCAAAGCTTTAAATGTGGAAATTGATGATGAATCTGAAGGAGTGGTTCCCATGTAGCATCCTCTAGTTTCACTCTGTGCCACTGAATTAATACCCCTGTGATAGATTGAGAGAGAAGCTGGCGCGTGCACCTATTGAGGATGGCCTCTGGAACCATAAGTATGGATCCTTCATTATCCAGTTATGGTAAAATAGTTTGTCCTCTGATGTTGGTGCCAAGAACCGTCGTCAGACAAGAGACATGAAATACTGGATGAATGCAGGAAGAAGGAGGAAGTTCCAATTTATAAGCAACAGACCCAATATTCTGAAGAACCTTATAGGGCCCCATAGAAATTTGGAGAGAGCTTATGATGCCCTTTGAGTTTCAGGGAGGATTGTTGGAAAAAAACCATATCACCTGCTTGAAAAGTGCGCTCAAAACGGTGCTGATCGGTTTGGTGTTGCATTTGAATTCTTGCCATGTGAAGATTGTCCTGCAAAATGCGAAGAACCTGATCGCAATTTCGAAGAACCGAGTCAATTTCCTGAACTGGTGAACTGTTGACGGTGTATGGAAGAAGAACTGGCAGTGCTTGACCATAGATTGCTTCATATGGAGTCATTTTAGATGCAATATTGTACCATCGGAGCTCTTCAATGAAATCCATAGAAATATCTATCCAAATCCGTGTAGGGATGGGAAAGGGTTCAAGCAATCCCGGAAGGAGTGTCGTTTCACCCTTGTTGACCTGGAAAGTATCACATACAAACACCATCTATTGAATTTTCCTTTTCATTCCCTGCCAAAAGAAGTTACATTGTTCCTGCTCATATGTTTTGATGAACCCAGAGTGCCCTGCCGATGGAGAAGTGTGGATTTCATAGAAGGCATAGCCCTGTTGAACATATTGCAACCAATTTGGAATAGGCATAGAAATAGATGAAAGAGAAACTTGGTCATCAAATGTGCGAGAAAGAGCATCTGCCACTAGATTGTCCTTACCCTTCTTGTAAGTGATCTCATAGGAATAACCCATGAGTTTACTAACCCATTTCAGTTGTGTTGGGGAGGAGACCCGTTGTTCCAAGAAAATTTTCAGACTCTGGTGACCAGTCTTGATGCATAAATAATTCCCTAATAGGGATGGTTTCCACTTCTGTACTGCATGAAAAATAACAATCATTTCCTTCTGAGATGTAGAGGCGGCTAAATTCTTACTGAAAAGGTATCTTGAAGGAGACAGTCCCACTGGTTGAGCAAAGACACCTGCATATCTATCCAAAATGTGTAGTAAATCCAAGGGAGTAGGTTGATGAGTGCATTTGAATGGAATGGAGCTGAACGATGATACCATGTGAATTCTTCTTAAGGATTTTTTCCAATCGATGTGAATTGATGATGCAGAGAGACCCTTGTTGTAAGCCCGTAAATGTGTGTTTGTGCCAATTGACTGAAAACTACATCCAAAGTTCAGCAAAACCCCACAAGATGGGGCCAAGTGTGCGTAACCATTGAGTGCCCAAAACCACATCACATCCGCCTAAGGAAAAGGAAAACATGTCACAACGTAGATTATAATCTTCCATAGAGATACGCACATTGCGACACTTCCCCTTGCAAGGTAAGGTGCCCCCATTGGTAATGATGACTTCAAAGTTGGAGCAAGGATGGACAAAATAATCAGCCTATTTGGCGATCCAAGGGTCAATGAAGTTATGAGTGCTACCAGAATTAGTGAGTATTGTAAGAGGGAGCTTCTTGAAGTAACCCCTATCCCGCATTGTTTGTGGGGTGGTGACTCCGGCTAAAGCATGGAGAGATATCTCTGGGTGGACGTCCGAAGATGGAGGGTCAATAGGTGGCTATTGAATGTCGACCTGATCAGCTATTGTATCTGGAGCTTATTCACCAAGTTCAGAGGCAGGCAGAGAATCCACATCCAAGAGATAGAGTTGTTGCTCAACACATCTATGTTCCTGAGTGAATTTCTCATCACAATTATAACAAAGCCCTTTTTCTCTACGTTCATGCATTTGTGCTTTAGACAATTGCATGATAGGAGTTGGTCGAGGAGCTGGCGTGATGGGAGGTCGTTGGGAAACCATATTTCTGAATGGAACAAAAGTGGATTTGGAGCACTATTGGGTTGTGATCTTATCCCCCAACAACTTAGCCAACCCTAGGACTTCCATCATTGTGTTGGGACATAACATTTTAACCTCTGAGGGGATTTCATCCTTGAGACCACTAATAAAACAACTCCTGTAGAATTAATCAGACAATCCTTTTGTGTGATTGACTAGTTTCTCAAATTCTATCTGATACTCTCTCATAGTGCCAATTTGGCAAAGTTTAGTGAGTGTTCGTGTGAAGACATCAAAATAACTAGGACCAAATCGTTGCAAAAGGAGTTGGCAAAAATCTGTCCATTTTGGCTCGTGATGAGCCTTGATGTACCAACGGTACTATTGAACGGCTTCATGTTCCAAATGAAAGGATGCAAGTGGAACTTTGTGGACATCAAAGTATTATGCAGACTGAAATATTGTTCTTCCCAGTATATCCATCAAGTTGGATCATTACCATTGAAGCGAGGAAAATCAAGCTTCGGCCCACGAAAATTGCTAGAAGAAGATAACCCAGTGTCTACAGAATATTTTGGTTGTCGTTTATTGTTCATGGTTGAATGTTTAAGATGGAGATTGAGAAATTTTTCATCCAGATCTTGGAGTTTGTTTTTGAGGGCTACAAGTTCTTCCTCCATGATTTGTGCTCCTACGTGGGTGACAACCATAACCAGGAGTTTTGTTTGGTGAATGGCTAGAAAAAAAAAACAGAAGCTTCTTTAGTAAAGGGAAATTTCGATTTGGAAAAAAATATGATGGGTAATTAGGGTGTGACTAGGTTTTGGACACTTTTTAATGGACAAGGAAGCAGAAAATGGCGATTTCAGAAGCAGGGTGAAAGAATGAGAAAATTTTCAAAGAGGGACAAAGAAGCAGAAATAGGAAATGAACACTATGGCAAAATTTGAAGGCGATTGGCTGAAAATCGAAGAAGTTATGGCAAACCCTAAAAATATACAAATGTGAGATTTCTCGCTTCGGGAAGTGGAATTTGGGATTGGTTCCTCGAGAATGAAATATGTAGAATGGGATTGCAGGGGTGTCAGTGAAGTTTCAAGGGAAACAGAGTTAAAAAAGAAGATATGGCGAAAAAACAGTTTTTTTTTAATGAATGAATGGGTAGAAAAACAAAAACATAAGCTTCTTTAGTGAAGGGAAATTTGGATTTGGGAAAAAATCTGATGGGTAACTGGGGTGTGACTAGGTTTTGGACACTTTCTAATGGATAGGGAAGCAGAAAATGGGGATTTCAGAAACGAGGTGAAAGAATGGGAAAATTTGTCAAAGAGAGACAAAGACGCAGAAATAGGAAATGAACACTATGGCAAAATTTGAAGGCGTTTGGGTGAAAATTGAAGAAGTTATGGAAAACCCTTAAAATATACAAATGTGCGATTTCTGGCTTTGGGAAGTGAAATTTAGGATAGCATCCTCAGGAATGCAATATGCAGACTAGGATTGTAGGGGTGTCAATGAAGTTTCAAGGGAAACCGAGTTAAAACAAAGAAAATATGGTGAAAAAACAGTTTTTTTTTCCCAGAATGGATCTGCAACGATGCGAAAGTGATCGGCAATAGTTCTAGATAGATGTAATCTGTGATTTATCAGCTGGCAATAGATATGGACCCCAGATATGTGCGGCTTCCTAAAATTTCAGGGGATTCACTCAGCCACCAATGATGTCTAACAACTTGCGTATTGGGGTAGTACCCCTCACTCCACGGCTCAGGTAAAACTGATAACTGCTTTGCAACAAATGAAAGCTCTTGGTTTACCTCACGGGTGGGAACTAGTCAATCAGGTAGGGGTCGTTTCCCTTTTCACTAGCAGGTCCTCAAAACGGGTGAGCTACTTCGGGGTTCATGTGGTACTCCTCACAATGAGTTTTAGGGCTTATGCCCAAGTACTTCCCACAGTTAAGCAGATAGGGATTATTCCCGGATCCAAAAGTGCAATATATAGGAAAAAATACATATGCAAAATTTTTTTTTGGAAGAAATTCCACCGAATGAGCCCAAGAAAGTGCTATGATACCAGATGTGAGGAACCTACAACAATTAATTGATAAAATGCATGATATATTAGAAGACATAATATTTTTATTGATCATGGGCCACTTCGAGTGGGCAACCTCCTTTGAGAAAGCTCCATACAAATAACTCCTCGATGTCTTCATTGGACTCAACATGTACATATATACTAAGTCTATGCGCCAATACAATGGATCAATACCATGGAACATCTAATACTATGGGACGACTTACAAAGCATATGCATCCAATACTATGGATCAATACCATGAAACAGATAATACTATGGGCTAATGCAAACTAAGGATCAATACCATGGAACAGATAATACTACGGGATGACTTACAAATCATATGCATCCAACAACAATACACTAACAAAGTAAAGAGAAGGGTTGACATGGGTGCCTAACAAACATGTCAAAATTTCCACACAAACTGATGTCATATCGTTTTATTTCCTAGCTGGATGACAGGTGGAAATGCGTGCAAAAATATTTGGTTGTTGTGCAAGGAATACAACATTGAAAAAAGTAACAAAGACTGGTCACAGTGTAGTAAATGCGACATAAGGCAAGTAAATCCACATAAAGACAATGCAAAACCAGAAGCAGATGAGATTCTATTATGTGTAGTTGACACAACAAGAAGATAGCATGATGAATTGTGCAAAGATTGATGAAGTATTGATAATAGGAACATAAGATCAAGATAAGAAGGAATATAGAAACTATACATTTGGAGCATATCTGAGATGGCTATGACAACAATGTATAGATTGCAAGATATCAATGCAGAAAATTCGGTAAAAAAAATGAATCATGAAGACAGGGGGATTTATTCGAGTAAGGAGATGAATGAAGGCTAGTGCAAAACAAAAGAAAGGAGAACCAATAATTCCACAGTGATGGAACCCTATTTTCCATTGATGTCAAAGGGGGAGAAAGAGCATGAAGATGATCATGAATCATGCGGTAACACAATGAGAATGATCATGAATCATGAGATCTGCGCAAAAGAAAAAGAAAGAATAAACAACATTGATAGCAAAATGCACAGATGTCAAAGGCTCAAACTGGAAAATAACACGGGGGGAGTACCGTGACAAGCACAGATGAAGCATACAAAATTCAGGAGATGATTATGAGCAGCTTCATAAGGTGTTGACATCAATTCCAAAGGGGTATATTGTTGAACTTTGGTTGTCATTGATGTCAACTGATGTCAAAGAGGATTCAATATTGTTATGCCAGTTTGAAGAAATATATGAAAGCCACTTTGAAGAAGTATATTTATGTGCAAGTTTAAAGAATTATATGAAAGATACTTCGAAGAAGTATATGGATGCCATTATGAAGAAGTATATCCAGAAGTGCATCCAGTCTAAATAAATGTGGTACATGTGCAGGTATCAAGTCCACCTAGTCATAATCCTTCAAGGTAAAATCCAAACAGTTGGTTGGACAAAAATTTGGGTGTGTGCAAGCAAGCCAAAGACTTGATTGGAAAAGGTTCGGGAGTGCGCAAGCATCTTGGAACAAGAAGTGGTAAAAAAATTATGCAAATCCAGGAAGTGGGAAAGACTCACCAATCAAAAGAAGCTTTCAGTTGTTGAAGTATGCACAACTACCAAAATGGGTGTAGCGGTTGAATATACCAAGTATGCAATTCCCACAGGAAATGATATATCAAGGGTACAAGACCACACTGCAAGGGTGAAAGTCCCAATAGGAAAATGACCATGTATGTGCAAGACCCACAAGAGATGTCACCTCAACAGCATAGAACATGAAAATTGGTGGAATCATGAACCATGAAGCAAAGAAGAAGGAAATCCACAACCAACTTGTGGACATACAGTCTGGAGGACAAGTATGAATAAGAAGCAAGTTGGATATTTGAAGTAATTTTGAAGTATGATTTGAAGTGGAAAGCTGGAAGATACAGATTTATGAAGCTTCTAATACTCGGGAATCAAGGGCTCGTGGAACCAGAACATCATGGTCTAGAAGCGAGTCGAGTGCACACAAGTAGAGGAATGGATAGTTGAAGGTGCACAGAATGATGCTGTGAATCTGTGACAATTGTGTGATGACAGAAAGGTAGAATTATAGAAGATGCGCAAGTGTGTGAGAATTGAATGACAGTATCATAGATAACACACATACAATCATATATGATCTAAGACAGAAGCACAGAGATAGATCTGAAGTATATCTTGTCATGCACGAAGTGAAGAAGTTTATCTAATGCACCAAGAAATAGTTGTAGCACAGTGAGAGATGTGCATTATGGTAAGGATGATCTGAGACAAGTGCGTTAAACAGAAAGGACAAATCATATGATGCATAGAAGGTCACAGATTGTCTGAAGGATGTTGCACCAAGACAAAACATACAGATCTTAGAAGGTGCGCAATTTCATATAATACTGATGTGTGAAGTTAGAACAAAAATATATCAGTTGATGTGCAGTATCAGTTAAAGTGCAGTATCATAGAAACATAATAGTATACAGAACCTAAGTGCATATTGTAGAAGATGATGAAGAAACACACAATTTGTGGAGTACGAAGTCAATTGTAATATGGTGAACTGTTCAAGTGGAGTTCGTGATATATAATAGAAATTGCAATATCTCAAGGTTGTAGAAGGTGCACACAACATAAAGAAAAATAGATTATCAGAAGTGTGCATGGATCAGAAGTTCAAAAGAGCATTATATTTTTCTTATATAGTTGGGCGGCAGGACAGGACAAGGAGTAGGGGGTTGTAGCCTTTTTCCAGTTGGTGCTGAAAAATCAAGGAGTTGGTGCTTCCTTCAGGTCGATGCCTATACAACCAGGGGGTCGGTGGCTCCTTCCAATTGGTGCTAGATAGCTTAGGAAGTTGGTGCTTCCTCGAATGTAGTATTTTATTATAAGAGAGCATTCCGTGGTTTTATCTTGTTTGGGTTTCCACGTAAAATTATGTGTGTTCTTTTTTTTTGCGCATATGTGAATGAATGTTTTATTTATGATGGATGCATAAATAAAGTTCAACATTAATCAGTTAAGAAGTTAAAAATTATTCATAAATATGCTAATATTGATTCATCCCCCCTCTCATTATTAAATAGATTCCAACATGAAGACCACTGAAAGATGTTCTCTCTCCATGAGAATTAGGTATAATCTTTGTTGGAAATAATACTCCTTTTTAATGGTGTTTTCATAGTTGAGAGAGTAGAGAAGTAGAAATATATGTCATCCATGTTTTGTTCCACAATGTCTCTATTATTTGTGCGTTAGAAAGTATGTATTGCATAAAATTTTATTGTATTAGTGCTGCCTTAGATCATTGCATCCTGTTGCAACAGAGTTTGAAATATCTGAATTTTTTTTCCTTGTGAGGAAACATCAATTATTCTATTGCACTATACATTGTAAAAGGTGGTAGATACTTAGACTTGCACCTTCTTTTTCTCCAAGAAAAAACTCCATTTACTTACAGGTGACTATTACAAAGATGCATTCTTTTCCATCCACATTTGGAGCACTGAAGACCCTTTTCCTTCGAGGATGCAACCAAGTACTAATAGCTTGTAGGAAGCCTTATCTACCTTACTACCACTAGAACCGATATCTCATATGTTGTTGGCATCCCTGAAGGTTCATGAAAAAACCTTGTTAAGGAGATTGGTCTACACCTAAAATATTTCTAAGGTACTTGAAGGGAACTCAAGAATTTGGATTCAAGTACTCTAAGGTGGATGACTTCAAACTTATAGGGTACTCTAATTAAGACTTCGATGGAAACAAAGAGATAGGAGTATCTACCTTTGGATACATAATGAGTCTTGGATCAATAGTTGTCTCCTAGAGATCACGCAGACATTCAGTTCCAGCAGATTCGACAACAAAGGAATAATATGTGGTTGTTGCTGAAGAAACAAAATAAATAGTGTGTCTTAGGAAGATACTTGAATATTTGCAATAGAAATAAGAGAAATCCAATCCATTATTTATTTACAACACTTCTTCAATCAAGTTGGCCAAGAATCCCAGGTTCCAGGATCGAATGATT
>BSBM01000074.1:17140000-17257500 GCA_027924585.1 Larix kaempferi | reverse complement strand
CATGTGCGCGCATCTGCATGCGCGCACACAACAAAGCGTGCGCACATCTACATGTACATACAAAACAAAGCGTGCACGCATCTATGTGTGCATGCATTTTTCGCGCACATGTGTCTGGATTCAAATTGTTTTTGGCGCCCTTGCAGGTTTGGTATTAGCTTCGGATTGCCAAACCTTGAGGCTCGGTTTGATTTATGGCAGAATACACCAATTTCTGTAACTTCATGTTTTTCACGCTTATTTCCACATATGCTCCACTTGTGCACTAAAGATGAAATTACACACACTTGTGGAGCTCCGTGTGCAGATTTTAACTATATATTTTTTGAATAGATCTGTTATTGTTTTCTATTTTTAATTAATTTTTAAATGCACTCATGTCAAATTTGTAAAAAACATAGGCCGTTTATTTGGCCTATAAATTTTGATTGGCTTACCTATTTCGAGAATGGAAAAGAACCCGCACAAGAGTACAAGAATACCTACAAGATAAAAACAAAGTTTTTTATTATGTTTAGACCATGATATGGTGGACCAACAATCGACCATGTCGTTTTAAGGCTTCATTGACTTTCATAATTTAAAAAAATATAAAATGAACTTTTAAAATTTTGATAAAATACCCCCGCACAAAATTCATCTGTTGCCTATGCCTCTACATATTTTTTTTCCTCATAAATTGACAATTTACATAACAAATAGGTGGACCAACAAAAACATGTGCATTATGTTTTAGAGAAAAAATAACATACCAATCTTAAAATAATGACATTTTGGGGTGGTTATACTACTTTTCCATAAATAAAAGTTATATATTCCGGAAGGTGATCCGTTTTTCTACGTTTCATCTTTTTACACCTAATTCGAATAAGTTTTGTAGGTACCTCTTATAATTTATTTTAATGATAATATTTCTATTTTTCCAGCATATTATTGCAACTAACGTGTCATAATTGGGTATCATTACCTTGCACCAACCCTACCTCAAGCAGAATTTGCCTACAATAGGTTAGAGAATAGATCTATAGGTAAATCTCCATTTCAGGTTATTTATGTTAGAAATACCATGGGTGTCCTAGATTTGGTGTAGCTATTTCTTGGGGATAGAATCAGTGATGATGGGGAAGCATTTGCAAAACACATTCAATAGTTACAGCAACTAGTGAGACAAAATCTGCAGGCCAATAATGAGCAAAACAAAAGCATAAAAGATGCTCACTAATGACATGAGGTATTCAATGAAGGTTATTTGGTGATGTTTTATTTACGGAAAGAGATATTTCCTAAAGGAACCAACCACAAATTGAAGTATAAGAAAATTGGTCCTTGCAAGATTCTCAAGAAAATTAATGACAATGCTTATAAGGTCGATTTACCAACTCATCTCGATATTTCCCTCGTGTTTAATGTTTCTGATTTGTATATATTCCATGGGGATGACTTGGGTGATGACAGTGAGGCAAGAAAAAGGAAAATATTGCACATATTTTAGATAAGAATACCCTTCATACTAAGCAAGGCCAACACAATTGATATCTCGTCCAGTTGGAAGGCTTAGCACCAACAGAGACTACATGGATTGTAGAGGGGGGCTTGTTGAATCTATATCACCTTAAGTGGCAACAGTTTGAAGACATTAACTTGTAGAAGCTACGTTCTTTTCAACCATAGGAGAATGACACATGGATTTTCATGGGATGAAATTTCAAAAAAGAAGAAAGAAAAGAAAAAAACAAACAAATAATGTAGGGATTTCTGAGGGTCATAAATTTTGACTTGGTTATCCGTTTGATATAAAATTTAATAGGAATTTGCATTTCAAAGAGTTCACTGCAGTGACCTATCATATCCTTCTGGTTGGATCTTTTCTCGACCCTTTTCTGGGTGCAAATTCTTTCATATAGTGCCTCAAATTAGGGTTTTAGTGTTTTTGCGAGATTTTTTTGATTTGCAATTATCAATTATCTATTAGTTTATGCACCTAATCAGAAAAGTGAGTTGGAAACTAGTATTTCTCTAGTTATATTTAAGTTATTGGTCATTTTTAGAGTCATGCGAGAAATTTTTTAAATTAGCAATTTTTGAAAATCTCAGATAGTAATTATAAGGATTTAAACTTTCATTGTAATAGTTACTAGGATGGAGAAGCAATAAAAGATTGTTATTTTTTCACTCTCATTTGTTTGCAGGGTTTTTAGATCTAATGAACGAATCAAATTTTATTGGCTACATCAAAATGAAAACACATTGTTATAATTCTTGACAACTTTCGATTATTGTTTTGTATCTGGAATGGTAGTCTTAAGCCCTTGGTTTTCATATATTTATATAAGAGATAGATTAACAATTCCTTAGAAATCATACTATTTCTAATTGGATTTTTATCGAATAAAAAGAAAAAAACTAATTTTTATTTTCGGATTTTTTTAATATTTTTAGGAATTTTGGTTTATTATTTTTAGGGTTTTTTTAATATATATATATATATATATATATATATCATAAGTAAATACTTATGTTATTAAATCAATTACAATTAAATGCTAATACTTATATTAAATCAATTATAATAAAATGTAAGTGGACTATATTATCTTCGTACTTTTCTAAATATTAACAAAATTTCACATTCTTAAGAGATATACACAGTTTCTTTTACCTATGATCAAGTTTCTTTTATTTATTGCAAATTCCATATCATTAAAAGAGTTGCCACATTGTTAAAATATAACATCATTTCGATAAATACTAATTGGAAAGAAAAGTGGGAGTAATAAAATTTTTAAGGATCTATAATTTTCTTAAAGTGTAGAAGTCTTGAGGAATTTTACTAATTTTTAAATTTCCGACCATAAAAATTTGGGGGATATTTTCTTAAAAATATTGCAATTTGATCGGTTTTATATTATTTTTGGACAATTTTGACAGCTTTTAGAGTAAAAATGTTTTATCCTATGGATTTTGGGCTAATCAATTTACACAAAAAATAGAAATTAACGATTTTTTTTAGAAAAAAAAGATCAAAATTAATTCCTAAACTAAATTTCACCCCTAAAATTTATATTTTAATACATATTGATCGAGACAAGACCATTACTAAACAATACAGTCATTTAACGTTGAGTTGGATCCCTAGAGCTTTGGGATAGATCCGTCTACAGCAGAAACCTAGGTCCACGATGAAAAGCATTTTCACAATATCAATTACTTCATTTTCACAATTCCCAATTACGATGAAAACCTAACGTTACGATTCTTCTCTTGGCTTTATCATTACGAAATAAGGTGTTGAACGCCCTTTCTCCGGTCCAAAAAAGATGTTGAACGATCAACATGGTTGGGTTCTTTCGTAAAAGTGTTAACATGTATCAAAACTCTAATGGCAAAAACAGTTCTACTGATCAACTTGGCTACCTTTCTAAAGTAAATGAGTCCTTCGATCGTAAAAATACTAAGAAAATTATTGATACTAGTTCTAGTAACATGTATATGTGTTTTTTTTAATTGGTTTTTATAGTGTTTTTGCATTGGCAGTTGCACTTTGGGTTGGGATGTGAAGAGAAGTTTCGATGGGATGTGGACATTCAAAGACATTTATTTGAGCATATTATGTTGTACCTATTTTTATATGAACAATCAATTATTAAATTTTTTTTTTTTCAGAAAAAAAAAGTTTAATTTTATTTCATCTTGCGAGTATAAAATTACATTGTGATTTTTATTACTCTTTAAGAGTGTCAATGCTGAAAAGCAGAACAAATAATAGACCATAGTCAAAATAGACCATAGGTCTGAACAAGAAATAAAAACATGGAAAAAATCACTGTACATAGATTTCAGGATTTGAAAAAATCCTCTAATTTCCCTTTTTTCCCTTTCTTCTTTGATTTCACTTCCGTCCATCCTCCCGGAATTGGCACAGCTACCATCAATTGTTTTCTTGCCTCATCCTCTAATTGCTTCACAGATTCTCGTTCCTTATTAGATTTTGAACTTTCTGATTCATGGGCTTGCTTTAGTCCACTTATAGAAGCATCCGTAGGGATCAATACATTTGATTGTGTTTCCTCCTCATAGTTCTTTTGTCCTTGTGTCTCTACATCAGATGATTCGAGTTTCGTCAAATCTTACTCATTTTTCTGTAAATCCTGCTGCTCTTCTCCATCCCCCTCCTCCTCCTCTTCTAGAGGTGGAATATAGTCTGCCTGCCAGCTTTTACGGTTTGTGGTTGACCCCTTTTTCTTCTTTTGAGACTTTTTAGGAAGGGGACATGAGGCTTGTAGATGGCCTATCAAATGACAACATCTACACTTAAAAGTAGTGTTTTCGTAGTCTAGACTCTGAGTCCAGGAGAAGGATTCATGTTTCAACTGTAATCTATCTGGAAGCCCTTTGCTGAGGTCTATCTCCACACAAATTCTTGCATAGTTGAATAAAACCTGCTCATTTCGTTTGCTGTCACATTTGATAAACCTCCCAAGAACATTTCCAATATCTTCCAATACTAAATGATGCTAGAAAGGTAGAGGCGAGTTTGGCAGCCGCACCCATACCGGCATCTTGGTCACCACCATGGAGTTTGCATCAAACTCAGAAAACCTAGGGGTTATGAAGAGCCCAGCTCTCCCCCAAAACCAAGGACCCTGCGAAAAAATCTTTTGATAATCTTCCTGAGACTCAACCTGAACTAAAAAGAAACCCTTGGAACATAAAAGGATTTGACAATTGGTTGTCTAGTTTGTGTAGATCCATTGATGAAGTTCAAAGGATCTCGGCCAAAACCCATTAAAACGACAAATAACAGCTGTAGATTGGAGCGTGCTGAAAAGTTGTTTTACCTGTGGGTTCTTGATCTCCAGGGTTGGTGTGGACTCCAACTTGTCCACTATATACGGATTGGGCCGGGAAGAAAAGACAGAGGCAGCGTGAGTACCCTTTGGATGAGCTGCTTCCTTATACGACGGAGGAATAGAAGGTCCACTTTTTCCTTCAGCGCCCCCCCGCAGTCTATGGCTCATAGAGATAGATGAGTTTTTGGAGATCTGTGAATCAATCAGCCTTGAATCTTCCTGCAAAACTTTACCCTCGTGAAGGAAATAATAAGCAGTTCTAGAAATACCCTCCGTTTGCTGAAGAATGGCAATTAGTGATTCCACTGGATCAAAAGCATGAACCCAAACCAAAAGCGATTTCCCAGAGGGCATTTTAATAGAAATCTGAAACCTATCTAGTACTTCCTTGGCTCCATAATCAGAAGAGATAATGCGGATAGATGAAAACACCTCCCCCCATTTTGAAGAAGCATAATCCCGGCTTGTCTAGAGCAGTACCTCAAAGAAAGATTTCCAATGGAACAGATCCCGATCTGTTAGATTCCAAGCCCCACCGTCAAGCTTCTTTACTTTCTTTGTTTCCTTCTTGGGGGTCGGCTTCTTTGTGACCTTCGAAACTGCCATCGTGGCTGCCATTTTGGTGTCAAACCTCTTTGGAGTATCATGCTTGAAAACAGACCGGCCGTTCTCCAAAAGAACGTTGCCTTCATCACTGTGCAGCAATGGTCTATGGTGATCAGAGGCCGGGAGCATCTCTTCGGGAGAAAATGAGGGCAACCCAGTTGCAGCCAGACGACCATGAGGCCGTGTGGAAGCTAAGGCGTGCGATAGGGTTTTCTTGGAGCTCTACATTCTCTCTTTTTCTTGTTCAACACAAACAATCAATTATTATATTATTAGTAATGATCGATTTAAATTTGAAAAAATAAAATTACATTAAATATTGTTAAAATGAGCATTGTGGATACCATAAATATATTCAAAAGCATATTCTATTTCAAGTATGAAAATTAATGAACTTTGTAGATAAAGCATATAGTACTTTACCTCAAAGAGACCATAATTGTACTTTTAACTCAAAGAGATTAAAAAACAATGACCATAATTGTAACTATGAACGTATTGTTAGGTCGGATGGAGTGGCGCAGTGGTACCTATGGTGGGGGGGTATAGGTCCTGGGGTCCATTCTTATGGGGGGGCTAGGCTACCCTTGATTCGTAGGGGAATAGCATGGTAGTGAAAAAAATTTGAAGAAATTTAAATATTGTATTTGAATTCTTTAATAATATATGAAACAAGAGAAGCTACGAAGTAGTAAGTCTCTACGTTATGAAAATATGTGAGTTGTTCTTTATAGCTTATAGTTAGAACTTTCAGTGTCTCTATGTAATTGTAGCTTCCAAGTTCTTTTTCATGATTGACATGTGGTTCATACTTTCTATGTGCATAAGTTTGATATCATAGTTGTCAAAGTCGTTTTCCATGATCGACCTATGGTGGGTAATAAATTTACTCATCTTTAATAATTTTGTTGTATAGCTAGGAATATTATATTTAGTTATCTTTCATTAAAAAATATGAAACAATCAATGTGATTAGTTCATGAAAGTGTAATAAATATATTCAACTATACATTTTTGTCCACGGCGATGTTCCTTGCAGAATAATCATTCATTCATGTATATATGTTCACAAAAAAATTTAGGGCCAAAATTTAGCCCATGGGCTAATTTTTTACTTTTTTTGAATTTGTTTTTGCCAATTTCTATTTTTTTTCTATATTGATTCACCCAATTTCCATGGGCTAAAAAATTTTATTGTAAAAATCATCAAAATTGTCCAAAAACTATATAAAACATTTTTAAATTTGAATCTTTTTAAAAAAACTACAGCCCAATATTATATGGTTGGAAATTTAAGAATTAGTAAGATTTCCCCAGATTTCTACACTTTAAAAATTTATGAATCCTTAAAATTTTACCTACATATGTGCTCTCAGTAAACCAAACCTAAATCTTTTTAACCAAACTATTATTATAATAACAAGTTGATTTTGTTATCATAAATAATTAAATAACCATTTGAAGAATAGTAATTTATAGATTAAAGAAACAAATGTCACATATATAAAAATTATTTTTAAAAATGTCAATCATTGAAATTAATCTCACTAGGGATATAAAGTGCAATGAAAAGTATGAAAAACTCAACTAATTGGGAATTCTCATCCCACATTGAGCTTCTTATTTTTTGAGCCCACATCCAAATCTATATAAGAAGCATTTCAGGTAAGACTTGGGAGGACAATTTAGAGAGTAACGAGATGTCAGAACATTGGAGGAATGCCATGAGTTTTGATTCACTTGAGAATGTTGGTGATCAGAGCTAAGAGTGAGGGGGAGAGAACATGGGTTTTGGTGGAGGTCAGTATCGTAAGCGATGAGGATGTAAGTGTTATTTTTCCTTTTGATTCAATACAATTAAATTTAGTTTTCCCCAAATGACTTGTTGTTGTTTTGGTAATGAATATGATATTAATTGATATGCATTTTATGATTTATTTGCTTAAGGAATAAGAAGGGTATGTCGTTTGATTGTGTGCGAGTGATTTGGAGAGAATTTGGATCAACAAGTAACCAAGGATCTAAGGTCAAAAGCTAATCAAATGGTCATGCTACAACAAGTATTCCTCTTCTCCTTCCTTTGGATTTAAGCTCTTGGAAAATGATGAATAGATCTTAGGGAAAATGAATAGTTATTTCCTTGTACCTCTGTCAGTTGTACTCACCAAAACACTGGAGTATTTGAGCTCTACTATGTAGCATTGCATTCAAATATACTCACAACAGAATTGCGACCATAATGGAGAATATTTTTTTCTATATTTTCTTCTTACAGATCTAGTGCTCTTGCATATGTTTTCGCTGTTCTATTTCTTTCAATCTTTTCATACATCTTAGGTGATTAATCAAGATGAATTTGGGACAAAACTAAGTATTGTTGCTTTATTTTTTAACCAAAAATTTACCTCTCTTCCTAGACGGTCATGCTTTTTTGGCCAACATAGCAAACCATACCTTTATGGTCGCTAGTTTAGGCCTCATACCCGCACCCAGAAGCTCTTGGTCACTCTAATTGGGCTGATAGAAGTGACCTAGGTGATTTGGGGCATCCTTTTCACATGTGATGTGATTTTTCATGTTTTTTTTTTCAGGGGTAGTTTGATACTTGTAGATCATCATAAACCTATCTCATTGTTTAATTATTCAATTTCTTTGAATATTTTAGTGGCACAATAACAATTATACTTTCTTTTTCATTTGCAACATTTGCTTGCATATTTCCCATTTATGAGATCAATTTCTTTCAATTATGTGAAAACATCTTATTTACATATTTGTTAGCCATGATTGATTAGATTGGTAGTGTGGTTGTTGCATTGGAAAAGTCGTTTTAGTTCATAGTCTTGGAAATTTCAAAAGGACATGTCCAAAAAATGGTACAAATTTCGTAGTGGTTACATAGTTTCTTAGCTTTGGAAGTGTCATTTTGTTTTTTAGACTATTATTTATTTGAAAGAATATTTGTTCAAAACCTTGATTTTTTTAAAATTCTAAAGGTGTCATCTTCCTTAAACTCTTAGTGTTGATCGTTTTTTAATTAAAGGAAATAGTATAGAGTTATATTGCATTGCTTACTTTAGAACATTTCTTATCAGTCAAAACATTATTGAAAGATTTTTGGAAGTGTTGAATGTTTCTTTGATTCGAATGTGTTACAAATTTATTTATCAATTGAAACCTCAATTTTAACTTTGTGAAGTATTGCATGTGGCTTGTTTGAAAAAAGAGCGAATTCCTCTCAACTCATCATTGATTAGAGGATCCTTTAAAAAGAGAATGTATAATGTTGTTTTTATTTGGAAATTTCTTTATGATTGGAATCATTGCTTAAGTTGTTTAAACATCACATGTTGCATACTTGGAGAAAGAATGAGAAACCTCTCACTTTACCATAAATTAGGGAATTCATTGAAAAACAAAAGTGTACTTTGTGAGCATTCATGGATTGATTGGTTCCACACATTGAGTCATACACCGTCATATTAGTTTCACTCCATACCTTTTGAGACTAAGAAAATTACCTTAAAATGAACTCCTTAATCTAAAATTTATCGAGACTTTATTTTATACTAAACCAACAAGCATAAGCTAGGGCATTGGTTCGGGATTGGAGAGTAAACAACTCCAAGGCCACCAAATTTCAAAACTAGGACTTATTAAAGAGATGAAATCCAATGAGTATCAAGGAGCACTTGCAAGGGAAGCACATCTTACACACATGTCAAGAACGAGGTCAATATGGGTAAGTAAATAGGTACCCCATTTGCTTGTTTAGTGGGAATTGAGCATGTGCATTCTTTTTTAGTAAAGTGACAAGTCCTCAGGGTGACATCACTTTGTTATAATTTTGGGTTAAGAACATATGTCATGTATTCCTTTCCCATATGCATTATCTTGACTGTTGACTATTCCTCCTGGTCATTGATTGTGAAGTGGTAACCTTAGTTTCTCTTCCTATGACATCACATAGGTGACGGCAAGCCGAAAATGCTTGCAATACTTGAAGTAGACATAGAATCTCCTTGGGGTGGTATTCACCAAAGGAAAGTGCTTGCACCCATGGAAATTGTTGGATGAAGATTTGTGTTTAACTGTTTCTTTCACAACTCCATCTAGTAGTTTTTTAGGCTTAAAATCCCTCCATAGCTATTATTTCGAAAGGCCCTCTAATTTGGATTTTCACTAACTTTGATTTCTAGAAAAGTGGTATGCTTGCTAAATCCCTTAAGACATTTATAGTTGTGTGATTTTTTTGTTATTTTGAGCCTAGTTGGCCTTAGGATTGTGTTATTTTAGCTTATATATTATCATAAACAAGTCCTTACACAATGTTTCAAAGTGACTAGCCTCCCAATCTACCATTCCAAATAGAAAAGAGGGGAATTACTAGAATTAGTTGGCCCTGGTACTTTGTGAAGATGCATTCAAGAATCAAACCATATCCACTTAGAACACAAACCATCTATTGACATAGGAAATATTATTGGATAAGGATATTATTAAACTAACTCTAAAAATTCATCATCATATCACGAATCAAACATAGACTTAGTCGACGAAATTGTTCCCTTTTTACATTGAAACCTTAGAATGATCAACTGTAACTTATGATAATCCACTTTTGACAGATATTATGGATCTGGTAGTACTTGCTATCAGTCTGTAACTGGTATATTTTACTTCATTTTTAGAAAGTAAGAGAAATATGCAACACACACCATTCCACCTTACCTAGTGTGCCACATAATTTGAGCACCATCCCTATATTTGAAATGCCATCGACAAGCATACCAATCCAATCAATGAATGTACACATCCCTAGCATGACATGAACTATCACTTGAATGCTAGTAGGTAAAGTTATATGTTCAAATCCCAAAAGTATGTTTACTTCATTGTCAGGTCTCCCTACTAGTGGGTATGCTTCATTGAACATGAGTTTTCACTATGGTTGAGCTAGTCAATCCCATGCAACACACACAATGAGAGTATGAAAATCCTCTTGGTATTCCCAACAATTGGAAATGTTCTACTTATGGGGGAAACCCTTTACAATGGAATGTTAATATTCCTATTCGAAGTGCCAGACCTTGGAATATGAACACCACTTAGACTCATCCTCCACAGATGGGTAGTAATCACAGGGGGTCATTCTCCACCTCATACTAGCACAATGGTTCCAAGAAATCAACCCTTCACAATAGGTACCATGCCAAGGGGTAATAACCTATCCATCAAACCCATTGTAAAATGGTACATCGAGCTACCTCGTAGTACATTTGTGGATTTTTCTTCATTAACCATGGTATTTTTGACGCATTTTCAATTACATATCTACTATGAAATGGGTACATACTACTATTTAATTTTCTTAGGAAATCCACTACTACTCATATATCTAATCATATTCATGAGTGGTAGAGGCATCGACAACTTATCAAAGAAGATATCCTAGATGCATCCTTAGAATATTGGTTCGTAAAATAATTATTTCCTACTCTTTCCAAATATGTTGCTATGTTAGGATCCATGACTGAAGTGAAACTCATTCAAAGTGCCCAATAGATGGATTTTATTATTTCCAATTGGGAACCCTTTATGAATTAATAACTCATGTTGCAATACCTTCATTAGATCCTCTAGCCCACCCCAGGGAACTCATATTGATGGCGTGATCGGTTCCATTAATAAATTTTATTAGATTACCTAGCAAATGGGACATGCGTTTGTTAAAAAACAACAACCTATAACTGGCCAGACAAAGCAACAACCCACATCCCCTTCCCAAAATTTAAAAATCCTTACATTCCAAGCCATAGACCATAAGGGAAAGAAGAAAAACAAAAGAAAATCCAAAATGTTAATCATGGCATAGGAGTTTCACCCAAGTTTTTTCTAGTTGCATCATCAATAAAAGTAACATAATAACAAGATCCACCAAGAGATTGTACCTGAGTCGGTCCCCATACATCTGTATGTACAAGCTCTAATTTTTCACTCTTCTTCTGTTTCCCAACCCTAAGAAATATGACTCTCTTCTATTTTCCATAAACACAGTTCTCACAGAATTCCAAAATTACTTGCTTCAAATCTGAAAGCAACTTCGCTGAGTGGAGAATCTGCATCCCCTTCTCACTCATGTGGCCAAGCCTATGATGCCACAATGTTGTATCTATTCTTGTGGAAGCTAAAGAGATAGAACAGTCAGTATTTTGAGGACATAATTACAACGTACCTATCCTATCTCTGTTTTTTATCACCATTGATCCTTTAGTGATATTCCACCACGTTTCTCCAATTGTAGATAAACAACCACCATCTCCCATCTGCCCTATTGAGATCAGATTTATTTTCATAGCATGAATATGCCTTACATCTTTCAACATCCATTCACCATTCTTTAACTTTATCCATACCTTACCCATTCCAACAATTTTACATGGTTCATCATCACCCAATAAAACATGTCCAAAATCACTTGGAACATAATAATGAAAGAATCCTATGGGGTGTAGGATGACATGAAGCCCCTAAATCTACTACCTAGTAATCACTAGTATTATCTAATGCAAGAATCAAAGTATCTTGTAACACATCACCTGCTACATTTGCTTCATGAGTAGTCTCTTGCTATCCATCTCCTTTTTTCTTTAGAGATCTGCAATTTTTCTTCAGATGTTCTTTCTTTCCACAGTTCCAGCACTCTATATTTCCCAATTTGGACTTGTATCTTCCCTTCCTGGACTTGCTGCGATTACCTGGGTTCTTTCCTCTCTCCCTTTGTCTTCCCCTTCTCTCCATGGTCAATGCATTACCTGATATCTCACCTTTGATTTTCCTTCTCATTTCCTCGCTAAGAATAACACCAACAACATCATCAAATTTCAAAGTTTTTGAACTAGAGATAGAGTTACTTATAGGAATGACCAAGCCCTTCCAACTCTCTGGCAATGAACACAAGATTAGAAGATCCATAACCTTATCATCAAAGTTCACTTTACAGAACTTAGCTAATTTGTAATCGTATAAAATTCATTTAAACGATCAACAGATCCATCTTCTGACATATTCATATTAAATAAATGCTTCATTAGAAATACCTTGTTGGACACCTAGGTTTTTTCATACAGCTTACCTAATGCACTCATCAGACCCTCTGTTGTCTTTTCGTTTGAAATATTGAGAGCCACCAATGAAGCTAGGCACAGCTGTATTGTTCCCAATGCCTTTGTGTCAAGAACCTCCCATTCTTCGTCCTTCATAGTCACCGACTGTTTTTCTTTTCCTCCTAATGGTAGGAATAGATCCTTCTGGTATAGATAGTACTCGATTTGCGTCTTCCATAACTGGTAGTTTTGGTCATTAAATTTCTCGACCTTAAACTTTAATATCTCTACCAAACCATACATAGTCGAAAAGCATTAATATCGACATTGATTTCTCTTTGGAGGAAATCATGCAATAGATGGCTCTTTTCAAAGAGTTTCATGATGTTTTTGATTGGCTGTATGAAGAAATTATTGGCATGGAATCTAGTATTGTTGAACATGATATAAAAACTTACAAAAATGTCAAACCTATGTGACAAAAAAAAGACCTTCCAACCCTAATAAATCCACTGCCATAATTGCAGAAGTCGAAAATCTCTTAAATGTTAGTTTCATTTATCCTGTTCCTTTAACTGAGTGGGTTTCCAATCCGATTCTTGTTGATAAAAATTAAGGGACCATCCAATGTTGTACTAACATTAGAGATTTGAATTTGGCTTGTCCCAAAGATAATTATCCCACACCATTTACCGATCCTCCATATTTTCCTTCATCGATGGATCCTTCGGATACAATCAAATACAAACACTACAAGAAAAAAGGTCATTGGTGAGGGTCCAAAAATGTCACCATAAGATCATTGGTGATGGTCAAAAGGGGCCCCGTCACCAAAACCTAAGCGTCGCCAAAGGAACCGTCACCTTAAGTGGAGGGTATGTCGTGACATTCAAGGTCTGCCACTAATAATAATTATTATTCCAGGTTGCGACCGTCACCAATCTGTATGAAGTGTTGGTGACGAACCTGCTTTGGCCCTCACCATTTGATGCATATATGGTGACGGTCAATGACCGATCATTGGTGAGGGTTGAGACATGTCACCATAATCTCATCGGTGATGGTGAAAAAGGAGGACGTCACCAAAATTTGAATGTCACCAATGGTTATGTCCCCAAAAGTAGAGGTGGTGTGGTGACATTCAATGTTCATCACTAATACGGATTATTAGTGACAAATAGTGACCCTCACCAATTTATATGAAGTTTTGGTGATGGACCTAAGGGCCTCCATCACCAAAAAATTGAACGTCGCCAATGACATATGATGAGGGCCTTGCAATGACCCTCACTATTGAGGATATTTCCATTAACATATCAATGGTGACAACTGCTATGAGATTGTCACCGCTTTTCATTTTGAAAATCTTTTAATGACACAACATAAAGGACCATTTCCATTTCAATTAAAATTGTAAAAAAAATAATTATAATGGTCCTTAAAGGATAATGGTGAATTGTCACCATTGCTTTCCACAATGGTGACAATCTTTGGTATGTATGAAGATGGATAGTAGCAATACATTCATAGATCAGAGCTAAGAAAAATCTCATAAAAAAATATTCTTTCCTTGTTAGGATATTTAGACACTTAGGAGTTAGTTAAGATCAACTTGTGTAATATATCCGTTAGGGATAGTGTGTTTCTTTAGTATGCATTAGTATGCATTTGTAAATACTTAATTCGACGGTCACGATATGTTTCCGACATAGAGTGATCCGACGGCTCAACTTCTCTTAGATCAAACCTAACCTTGATCCGTGGCTTAACACCCGACTGGTCCATGATCTCTATTTAAAGAGCATGGAGGGTCATTGTTTAGTTGATCGATTATGAGAAGCTCATTTGTAACTTTTTTTCTTTGCATAATAAATTGTCCCGTAGAAGCTATTTGGCCGGGGCCGTGGAGTGTTTCCCTCAAGAGGGTTTAAACCACGTCAAAACATCGGTGTGTTGATCTGTGATCTGTTTGTGTGAAGTGGTTGATCTGTTAAGATCTGTGATCTGTTGATCTGTCATTGTTTAGTTGATCGATTATGAGAAGCTCATTTGTAACTTTCTTTCTTTGCATAATAAATTGTCCCGTAGAAGCTATTTGGCTGGGGCCGTGGAGTGTTTCCCTCAAGAGGGTTTAAACCACGTCAAAACATCGGTGTGTTGATCTGTGATCTGTTTGTGTGAAGTGGTTACTCTTGGTGTTCGGTCCTTTGGTAGTACCCTGTGTACCCGAACATGGTATCAGAGCTTTTATGAAGTGCCGCTTCCGGTTATGATCTAGATCTTGAACTGTTGTTGCCGAAACTCGAAAGGGTTTCTATTTATGGTATTTATGTGCATTTTTGGGCTATGGGAGGTGTTCCATTGCATCCGGAGCATCGTTTCCATTGGGAAATAGTTTTAGTTTGATCGAAAACGGTTCCTGGTTGCTCCAGAAACGCGTATTTCATCAGATCTGAAGGTATAATGTTACAGTGACGCATTTTTTTATTTCGTTTTTTAATAAGAAAAAAAAATCTCATATTTCATTTTTTTTTACTGTTAGATTTTTTTTGGGTTCGGATTGTTGCTTTTCCGTCTGCGTATTCTCTTTGTCGTGCACCTTGAGCGATCTCGGCAAATCAGAAACAGAAAGGGAAAGGGTTTTTCTCGGCTGCGTATGCTCTTTGCCGTGCACCTTGCGCGATCTCAGAAAATTAGAAACAGAGAGAAAACGTAGACTTTCCGGGCAAGCTAACAAGATCTAACTCCACAAGTGTGGAAAAGTTTTTTTTGTTTCGTTTTGTGGTCTGTTTTGCAGGAAAAAGGGCAAGCACGCAAACCGAGCAAGAAGAGTTAAAAAAAAAAAAAAAAACCCCTTCCTCATTCACATATTTTACATACCTTTTAATCTAGCTCACTTGGTTCAAAGTTGCTTTATTCCTTAATAGGTCTTGAGTTCAAGTTTTAGGAAGTTACTTTTAAAAGGAAAAGTGCATGCAATTTCTATTTTCAAGTTACTTTATTGTAAAAGTGCATCTCACTTAAATAATAAAAAATAAAAATACAAGTGAGTCACTTAAGTTTTTTTTTATTGTTGCACTATTTAAAAGTAATATTATTGTAAAAGTGAAATCACTTATTTTACAAAAGTGGTTCACTTAGAGCAACTTTCTTGTAAAGTGATTGTCAAAAGGTTCATCTTGGGAAGAGGGGGGTTCTTTTTTTTGCTGGACATTCGCTAGCTGCCACGTCACTATTGGGGACATCTTCAACAGTTTCTTTGTTCAAGCATAACTTCATCATACAGAGTCAGTTTTCAGTGCCGTTTTTTTTTTAAACCGCCTATTTTTTCGAGATCTTCACATCCAAACTATTGGTTTCTGCTTTTACAGTATTTAATTTACAAATATGGCCGCCCATTGTGATATTCTACTTAACAGTTCCAACTATTTCTCATGGAAATCTCGTATGGAAGATGTTCTACGAAGTAGGGGACTTTTCAGAATTACCACAGGGAAAGAAAAAGAACCCACTGATGATGATAAGAAAATAAAATGGGCAAATAGATGTGATGAAGCTCGTGGATTGATTGGGATGTCAATCTCTACTGATTTGCAATTCCACATATCTGGAATTGATGAACCTAATACTGCTTGGGACAAGTTGGAAACTGTGTTTGGTAAACACAATGAAATTCGAGGTCACCAACTCGAAAATGAGTTGATTTCTTTAAATCCAAGTGACTTTTCATGCATTCAAGATTATTTATCTAAGTACAAAACTCTTAAGCTCTTATGTGCAAAATGTAAGATTGAGAGGAAAGACAAACAATGCATTTATCATATTCTTTCCAAACTTGGACCTGCATATTCTATTTTTGTATCTACATTTTACTCCATGAAAGCATCATTGAATGCAGCTAGCTATCAAGAGCCTAGTCTTGAATCCTTTTGTGATTCCTTGATTAGGGAACAAGATAAACTCATTCATCTTGGAATAATCAACAATGCAGATACATCTGGGAAAGCCTTATTGTCCCAACAGAAAGAAAAGTCCAAGCCTCCAAAGAAACAAAATTTTCGCAATAATAAGTCAAACAAGGGTCCAAAACCCTCTCAGTCAGCTCCTTCTTTAAAAAATGACAAAAGATCCAAGCCAAAAGGAAAGAAGACTGAGCGTCATTGCAACTATTGCAGGAAAGATAATCATGATGAATCTAAGTGTTTCAAGAATATGGCAGCCTTGGAAGCAGCAATGAAGAAGCACCACATCAGCCTAGATTCGCCTTCAGAATCTGCCTCTCATGGACATGCACTTTGTGCTTCTGGTTATTCTTATAATGCATCTTCTTCTTCTACTTCAAATGAATGGCTCATTGATTCTGGAGCATCTTATCATATGGCTAAGGATCAAGCCATATTTTCTACTATGCATGAATGTAACAACAAACAAATATTTGTTGGTGATGATAGATCTCTAAGTGTTGTAGGAGCTGGAACAGTTCCAGTAGATAATGGTCATTTTAGTGATGTAGTATGTGTTCCAAGAATTTCCTGCAATTTGCTATCAGTCTATCGGATCACTCATTTTGGTGAAGGTAAAACTGTGACCTTTACACCTCACCAAGTTGTAATCAAGGATTTTAAAGATCCTCAACAGGTCTTAGCTACCGGAATTGTTGATGATATTACCAGGTTGTACAAGTTTAACAACTTTGGGTCATCACCTTTCCCTTCAGTTTTTGTTGCTCATAGTGATAACTTGAGCAAACTTTGGCATGAGCGATTTGGTCACTTAAATTATCGCTCATTGCAACAACTATGTAAAGAAAATATGGTGACAGGTCTTCTGATGGTATCTTGCAGAGATGGTATTTGCTCCGGTTGTGTACTTGGAAAACATCATCGGGACAGTTTTGACAAACGTGCCTCTTGGCATGCCTCGGTTTCCTTGGAGCTTGTGCATAGTGACTTGTGTGGTCCTCTTCCATCTGCTTCCTTTTCTCGTTTCAAATATTTCTTAACTTTCATTGATGATTACACCAAACGCACTTGGGTTTATTTCCTAAAACTTAAGAGCGAAGTATTTAACATATTCTTGGCCTACAAGGCCCTTGTTGAAAAACAATCTGGTCATCAAATTATTAAGTTAAGATTTGACAATGGAGGAGAATATGTTAACAAACAGTTCACTACTTTTTGCACTGAACAAGGAATCCAACAACAGCACACTGTTCCATATACACCACAACAAAATGGTGTAGCTGAGCGGAAGAACCGCACTTTAAAAGAAATGGCTAATTGGATGATCCAATCTAAGGGACTAAGTCTTCAATTTTGGGCTGAAGCCATAAATTTTGCAAATTACATAGTTAATCACAACCCCACAAAAGCATTACAAGGTATAACACCGGAAGAAGCATGGAGTAAAATTAAACCTGATGTAAGTCACTTTCGTGTGTTTGGTAGTGAAGCATGGGCTTACATTCCAGATGAAAAATGGAAAGCATTGCAGCCTAAAAGTGAAAAGTGCATATTTGTTGGATATTCTGAAGATGTAAAAGGTTATAGACTTCTTCAACCACATTCTCATGCTATAATCATTAGAAGAGATGTTAAATTTGATGAAAATATCTTGGCCTGTGAGCCTAACTCGGCAATTGTACCATCTTTGGCCTGCGAGCCTGATTCGGCGTTTGTGCCTTCTTCTTCTTCTTCCAACTTCCTTGACAGGTTTCCAACTCCAGTTTCTGATGATGACAATGAGGATGAAAATACACCTCCGCCTGCTCATGTTCCTCTAGTTGCACCATCACAAGTACTTCCTCGATGGGTCCGTTCAACATGTGAAGCCACTGGTGATCTTACCGGTGATCCTAGAGATCAACGTCGAACACGTTCTCAGTTTCAGCGAGCCTCTTCTCTTTTGGCTCAAGTTTTCGAGAATCATGATCCAGAAACTTTTGCAGAAGCTTCAGGGAATCTAGATTGGGATGCAGCCATGGATGAAGAATATCGTTCCTTAATGACGAAAGATACTTGGGATCTTGTACCTCTTCCAAAAGGAAGAAAACTTGTCGGATGTAAATGGGTCTACAGAACTAAGTATGCATTAGATGGAAGTGTTGAAAGACTTAAGGAAAGGTTAGTTGCCAAAGGTTTTTCTCAAGTTGAAGGGATTGACTACAATGAAACCTTTGCTCCCGTCGCAAAAATGAACTCCATCCGCGTTGTTCTTTCCCTTGCAGCCTTACACAACTGGGAAGTCCATCGAATGAATGTCAAGTCTGCATTCTTACATGGTGATTTACATGAGGAAATTTACATGGAACAACCTCCTGGCTATGTTCAAAATAACTCTAGCCTTGTCTGTCGCCTTAAGAAATCCTTATATGGCCTTAAGCAAGCTCCTAGAGCTTGGTATGCCAAAATAGATAACTTTCTTCTTGACACTAGTTTTTCTAGATGCCATTCTGACCCCAATGTCTATACCAAGAAAGTAGGAAACCATCTCATCATACTTGTTCTATATGTTGATGACCTTATTCTTACTGGTAGTGACCCTAAGCTTATAAACCATGTGAAATCCAGTCTTAAACAAACCTTCGAAATGTCAGACTTAGGACATTTGCATTATTTTCTTGGTCTCCAAGTTCTGCAAACCAAAGAAGGAATCTTTCTTTCTCAGTCTAAGTATGCTTGTGACCTTCTTCGTCGCTTTCACATGGAAGATTGTACACCAGACCCTTCTCCCTTCCAGTCTGGAGTCAAACTTTCTACCACTTGTACTTCACCTGAAGTAGATGCCACCTTGTATCGTCAGCTTGTTGGTAGTCTTTTATACTTGACTCATTCCCGTCCTGACCTTTCCTTTGCCATTGGTCGAGTTTCCTGTTATATGTAGACACCTCATGAAAGTCACTGGAAAGCAGCTAAAAGAATACTTCGACATATTCGAGGTACAGTTCAGTTTGGGATTCATTACAGTACATGGGGGAAACCTTTGTTGGTTGGTTTCACTGATTCAGATTGGGTCGGCGATCCTGATGATCGAAAGTCTACTAAAAGTTATGTTTTCAGTCTGGGATCTGGACCTATTACTTAGGCTTGTAAGAAACAACAAGCTCTTGCTCTTTCTTCAGCAGAGACAGAATATCGAGCAGCCGTCAATGCCAGTCAGGAAGCTTTATGGCTTCGGCAGATCCTTTCAGAGTTTGGATTCGAGCAGCAGCAGCCTACTCCACTTTGGTGCGACAATCAAAGTGCCATCAAGCTTGCCAAAGATCCAGTTCTACATCAACGCAGCAAACACATTGAGCTACATATGCACTTCATCAGAAATCTTGTTCATGATCGGGTTCTTGAAGTGCTATTTTTCCCTACAGATGATCAAGTTGCAGACATCTTCACCAAGTCTCTTACAGAAGCGAAGTTTTCTAAACTTCGATCTATGTTAGGAGTTCAGGAACTTGTCATTAAGGGGGGATAGGCTCTAATGCCTCCTTCCTTCTCCTAATAGTGTCACCTTTGTAAATCCTTCAATCCTATCCCAAGTTGTTCTTAAGGGGGGATGTTAGGATATTTAGACACTTAGGAGTTAGTTAAGATCAACTTGTGTAATATATCCGTTAGGGATAGTGTGTTTCTTTAGTATGCATTAGTATGCATTTGTAAATACTTAATCCGATGGTCACGATATGTTTCCGACATAGAGTGATCCGACGGCTCAACTTCTCTTAGATCAAACCTAACCTTGATCTGTGGCTTAACACCCGATTGGTCCATGATCTTTATTTATAAATTTATATCCATATCATCTAAGCCTTAATCTTTTGTTCTTGCTACAATGGTTCCCACTAATAATGATTCCTTATCCCTTCTTCTAGTCCTATTGACTTATTGTGGTTTCTTGTGGACATTACTATATTTCTTTATTTCTATTTTGGAAATATCAAAGAGGCAATGGGATAATAATGTATTCTATGAGATGAGAATGCCAATATATATACTGCCAATATACTTGTTAGTAAAGATGTGGCAAGAGGTGATCCATAGCTATGGCTTTCAACAAAGCTTAGGGTTAGGCCTCATACCCTATGCCACATAGATCATACACCCCCAATCCCAACAAACAATTGCTTAGAAGAGAAGTATGTCCAATCATTGTTGATAGAGCACCTTCCTTGTTGTTTTGGGCGTCTTTTCAATTCATCCTACATAGATTTGAAGGAATAGTTTTATGTTGTGTTGACTGTACCTTACAAAGGCATATTTATGAGTTTGTTGGTTGTAGTTTACAGGGGCAATTTTCTGAGTTGTTGGTTGTACTTGGCAGGGGCAGATTTTTGTTCTTGTTGGTTGTAATTTACAATCATAGGAATTGTTACCTTGCATGGATTAGTTTCAGCAGGCCTATAAACTTGCTTGCAAAAAATAATGCAGTAGGCCTATAAATATTTAAACACTAAACTATGGTAATTAAAAATGTTCTCTAACTATGATTACATCATGCCTATTAAAATTCCTGGATCATAATTCTCTTGGCCATCATTATTTACAATTTGAGCAAATCCTAGGGATATAAAAATTTACTATCTAAACTTAGTTTCACATGTTCCTTCAAAAGAGAATTTTGGAGAATGGATTCAATATGTTGGAACTCATTCCAGTATATTAATTAAAAAACATGCTTGTACCTGCTATATAATTTCATGTTGACTAACCTGCCAGTATTAAAGACCTCTTTGAGCATTAAAGTGCACATTAGACATAAGAAAGGCGTAATTTAGACACACAAATGTCAATCAAACACAAAAATAATACCGAAGAATGAAACACTGTCACACACATCAATAAAAGGACTAACCTTACATGCAAGGAATACACAACGGAGATGCAGTGAAGACACAAATGAAATTCATATATGAGACAAAGAAGATGTAAGGCCACATAAGAGACATGATGTACACAAATTTCAGGAATAAATGAGACACAAAACAAGATACACAAAGGATGCCAATTAGATGAAAAAGAAAAACAATGCATGATCAATACACAATAATAGAAAAGACACAAATAAAACACCAAAAAAGATACCACCTAAAGTGTCCTACATTACAAGAAAGTTTCATGTTTCATTATAAGATACTTTCCATATTTCACCAAATTTAATGGCATTGCTATTTCTAATAGTGTATGCAACAAATAATAAACATAATGTGAAGTCGATGCATAAGGGATGCCATTGGTATCAACATTAGACATGCAAAAGGATCAATTTAGACATAAGATGTTAATAAGATAGAAAATATTATCTTTAGGAAAGCAACACCATCATTAACATCAATAAAAAGACAAAACTTAAGTATAAAGAAAACACGATCAATATGCACCAAAGATGTCAATGAGATGCATATGATAGAAAAAGAACACATGAAAAAGTTTGAGATGTACATATAATAGAAAAAGAAGGCATGAGCAGGTGACAAAAGAGGCAATGTAAACAAATTTCAAACACAAATGAGACAAGGACGCAAAAAGGTGACCAATCAATGATGATATAGAAACACAAAACGTATTCATTATGTCATGCATATGGGATAATATTGTTTGGGGCACGAAAATTATCACTCCAAGGACAACTACAACGACATTTCCTAGTTTCCATTTATCATCAATAGAGAACAAGAGCCGCATGCTGCAATGTCCGTGACAGAGCATGGTAATAGAGTTTGTAAATTGCATTTGCAGCAACAAAAAAAACATGATGCAGGGAATTGCTAAATTAAATGGGTATATTGTGATGAAATCCGTTGTTGTATTGGCATAAAAGTGTTCAAGTATATGGTGGACTACATTGGAGTTAAAATTATATGGTGGATTACACTGGAGTTAAATTTGAAGAGATACTAAAGAAATTAAAATCTAATCTATCCAACATGACATAAGGATTCTAAAAGGATTCTAATGTGTGCCATGGTCTACAATTGCATCGGGACAGATATTGCATTCGTAGTGAGTCCAGTCGGTGAATAAATGCCAGATCCATGTTGTTGGCACAGGGTGACGGAATGCCATTTTGTTTCCTGCATAGAAACCATTTCCCAAATGTTTTCATACAAAACACCTTGCAAATGCTTCCCTTTTTTCCAAGTGTTTCTCCAGCGCTTTCCTACCAAAAATGTTTCATGTACAGAAACATGGAGAAAGAATGTCATTTTGGAGACACTGTTGACAAGAAATCTCCAATTCATCTTTTATGACATAATACCAGGGGGTAGGTATTTACAAAGAAAACTCCACAGGAAACTGAAATGATTATCCTAACCAAGATAATGATACTCTCACTACTAACTTCCAAAATAATTACACATGCAAGTATGACTCCTACATAATTAGGAATTTTGGACATAGTACTGGAAGAGGTGCACATATTGAAAAGGGACAATTTGGAAAATCTCTTGGCAGCAACATGCCTTTCATTGATACTCACACGAGGCATATGGAAACATTATCCAATAGAAGCAATGATCTATGAAGAAAAATTCTTGTCATAGTTGCTTGCCTTATTGTTTTTGTCCAGATTTTGTGTGTTTTGCACCTCATACAACTGAATATAAAATCTTTAAATATAAAAATGAATTTAAATGAACTTGAGTGACACCATAGAAAATAGCATAACTATTCTTAAAAAGGAACAGAAGCACCCAACGGGCTTTAGATATAACATGACTAGACACTATACTTGCTCCAAGACGTTGGATCTCACGTTCCTCCGGGTCAGCAAAGAGCTTTGCCTTCAATGCTGCAGCAGACAAGCCTGCCATGGCATCCAATTTTACCTTTTCGGCAGGCAAAGATGATGTAGCAATGGATATATCGTTCTTGGTTTGCACTACCTGGGATTCCTCTTTTTCATGGTCTGCAAAACCCATGTGCAGTTATCCATCAAATTATGCATTTTAGACACAAAGAAATCATTAGAAAATAATATAAGCTTCCCATAAATAAATCTATAGGTATGCAAACCTCGTCGTTGAATCGAACTTGAAACAACTACCTGTTTCCCATCTTTTCTCTGCACATTCTCTGAAATCAGCCTTCATTCACAACAAAAAGAGAGAACCTTTTAGTTTGTAAAAAAAATCTCATAAAATCCACTCTGAAATTACTTCTAAGTTAGATGAAGAAAATTACATTAACACAAGAAAATAATAAATTCCAACAAGACAGTGTAGCAATACAAGAACATATAAAGTAGAAGGTAGGAAATAACCACGAAGAAGAGGGATCAAGATAGTGAATCTGGAGAGCTAGGGCCCATCTCAACAGAGTCATGGGTAAAGGAAAAGATTTAAAAGGATTGGAAGTTGGAACCCTTTGAATCTTTAGGCACGCTACCTAAGACCTTCTTGGTCCAATCTGACTCCAGGTTTGGAAATGCAAATTGTGTATATTCTAATATAACTAAAAAATCCGATCCATGAAAAACTACAAGTTCTTAGAGAATTGTTATTTATGCTCCAGACAAGTGCATTTGATGGCTTGTATGACACACCTTGGGTGCGATTGCTCTTAATATGCATTCATTTTTTTGTCTATATTTCATTAAAAAAAACCTGTGTTGTTATGTTATTGCTGACAACGATTTCTCTTATGCATTCAATTTGTGTCTACATTTAAACATATGTATTATCATTCAATTTTTGTCTATATTTCATTTAAAAAAATCTGTGTTGTTATGTTATTGTTGACAGCGATTGCTCTTATGCTTTTAAACATATGTATTATCATTCAATTTTTGTCTATATTTCTATTAAAAAAACCTGTGTTGTTATGTTATTGCTGACAACTATTGCTCTTATGCTTTTAAACATATGTATTATTATGACAAATAACATTAGAGAATTGTTATTTATGCTCCTACCGTGTGTATTTGATTGCTTGTATGACAAATAACATTAAATTTTCCAAAATTCTTCAACCTAATATAAGAGTTCACACAATATTGTACAATAACAAATTACAGATAAAGACTAGACATAACTGTCATTAAAACTTCAATGGAACAAAAGTGCGCCTGTCACTGCGAGCATAACCTTCTTTATGTAAGGAGCTATCTCCAATAGTTCCTGTAGTGCAGTCATCTTTGGATAATGTAACTAAATCCGCATGTGCACGAGCTGCAGATACACGTGGTCCTATTGCAGAAGCTAGGAAGGCAACCTAGAGAACATTTGTTATTAGAATTCCTCCACAAAGCATCAAGTTCTACTAATAGATGGACAATATGAGTTATCAAACATATTTTAAAGCATGGTGCATTTTTTCAACTACCACATCATACAATTGCTAGACTTTATTTCTAAAATTACATTATGAAATGTGTGGCATTTAATTTCATATTCACACAAATATATGACTCGTTTAAGTTGTTGCTTTTGAAAGGGGAGAAAATTAATAGTTACTATGACTTAGAACCATCCAAAGTTATTGGACATGTAACATACCAGGGCCATGACTGGATTACTAGAATTTGCAAATGCAATTTTGTTTTCGGATTCGAGTTCTGTAGGGCAGGAACCTGAAAAGGGTTTAAAAACAACAACTTATATCCACTGATGCATCTGAAACATGCTTGCCACCCTATTCTAAAATCAAATTCAATTCCATACCATGAATGCAAGCAGAAGAAATTTAAAATACCTCCAGAATTTCCATTGGATTTCACATCTAAAGAAGATAATTTTCTAGTTTCAATATCTTCATCTGAAGGATGAGGCTTTAAGCCAGTGTTAGGGATATCAATGTTGTCAAGAAAACCATCCTCCATTGGTAGGAGAATGAAATGTAGCATGCATTGGGATTTTGACTTAGTTCCTACATGCTATGCAATTTCATTCCAGTTCTCATTATATATTTCCAATGCCTCAAGAAGTAGCAGTGTCTCCTGATCGGTCCAGTTATTTCCATCAAGATCCCCTGCATCTTTTGTGGCATCCATCCGAACAAAATCAACTGTTACCATTCCAATAACAGGTTTCCCATCATTGAAACATTGCATAATATTACATCTATCTGCCAAAATAGGAATATTCAAAAGAGATACTATCAAGGCTTATCCACGGAAAAATGTTGAACCAGAAATTCTAGTGCTCAAAGGTAGCTGTAATTGCAAGATTTTGTACACCGAAAGTACGATTAAAGAGGTAGGCACACTTGAAAAGTTTGCAATCTTTAGACTCTAGAGCTCTATGACTATGAACAACTATGCATTGCAGTGACAGAGGAATATTCAATGATGACAAACATTAAATCTATTTCACAGCTATGATAAGAATAGGTTTCCATATATCAAACCTCTTTCTGAGATTGATAAAAAAAATCAAAACAATATTTTGAGCAGGAACTACATCGATGTTCTAAAAGATGCTCCTAAATCCGACGATCCAAGTCAGCAATAACTCCACATGCATAAGCATGTCTAGGATTTTTTTATTGCATTTATAAGGAGCCGACCTTAGAGAAACCCGGAGGTTTCTCTGTGAATAAAGTCTCACATAGATTTTCCATTAATGTTGTCTGGTGTGAAATATCAGATCTGTCTAGCTTGATAATGCAAAAGCCAGAAAGTGAATACCACTAAGCTGTAAATAAGAAGACAAATGCAATTTCAAAAAGAGCAATCAGTTGGATGAGCATTAAATCCTACGATAGCCATAAAAATCTATAGCTATTGGCATAGATAGAAGCCTCTAGAAGCTTCTATGCAAAGCAGAATGGTAACCAAGGCATTATATCATAATACAATTATTGTAACTATCCGGCCAAAATATTTCTTCTGAAAGGAAACATCAATATTTTTTAATAGCCAGCAAACACTAGCTCAAGTGCGTCAAGAGATGGATAGCCAATGTTTATGTCATTATTGTGCTTCTGAAATATGTAGATCAATCAAAAAATAGAAACCAATATGATCGCCAAATCTAAAATAATAGCACATTTGATGCATTTCAAAACGGATCTTCTAAACACTAAAATAACTGCAGAACTTGGAAAGCAGAAGGAGCACACAATGGAGAACCTAGGAAACAATACTGGAGTTGGTTTGGCAACAATAGGTAGAGCCTGCAGGTCCCGATCATTCTCCACAGAAGGATGATATACTTGACAACACAGGTGTGTTTCGCACGTCGTAATCCCAACTATCAGCCATAGTCGATCAGTTCCTCCATATCGAGCTAATAATTGGCTTAATTCCATAACAACCCTATCCATGCTTGTCCCACCTTGAGTTGCTCTACAAGCCACTTTCAATCACCCACATTAATAATTATACCCTTATTAAAACGCCCTTCCACCATTCGGTCCAATTCCCCTGAACTTCGTAGCAATGTGGTCTTTATCTTTGCTTCCGAAATAGAAATCTCTGTGTCAGTAGGAAGGATCTGCACACTCTGAAGCTGCGCTGGGGTTTCACCTTTTTTCTATTCTCTGCACAGTTTCCTTTATTACAGCTTCAGGCTCTTCAGCGCCAACCCCTGAACTTTGAAGTCGAGGTTTCAAGTAGGCATTTCTGTGTGAAATTGGTCCAAAACAAGGAGAGCCTCCTGCGTTTTTCCACACCAGGAATGCACAATGAAGAGCAAATGAAAATCCCCAAATTTTCAATGGAGGGAAACAACGTTTTTCCACACTAGGTATGCATAATGAAAAGGAAATGAAAATCCCCAATTTTTCAATGGAGGGAAACAACGTTTTTCCACACTAGGTATGCATAATGAAAAGGAAATGAAAATCCCCAAATTCTCAATCGAGGGAAACAAAAATTAATGTTGTATAATTAAAATTTAAATTCAATATAACAATGGCACTTTAAGGTTAACCATTTTATAATTCTTTTATGATCATATATTATATCAACGATATTTCAATCAAAATCTCATGGGAGACTTGTGGCATAGGTGATTTTCCTAGGAACCAAATAAATCTAATTCGATGTAGACAAGAAGAGTGTAGTTGCACAAATAAATAATGAGGATAGTAAAGAATGAGAAACTATACACCTTTATTTAAAATGACACAATGCAATACTCTAGAAACTTACCATAGGGTAAGCTACAAACTCATAAAAAAAAATGGTGTCTTTCCACCTGTGGGCTTACAAAAAAATAAGGTGAGGACCTTCCAACTCAAATCTATTACCACCCATCCTCACAATTTGGGAACCAATCTTTATTCACCAATGAATGTGGGAGGATAACGCTAAGGTTAGACAACAATGAGAAAACCTTCATCTATTAAATGATAATGTAATTCCCTAGGAACCTACCATATCCCGAGTTGTAACCTCAATAAGACGTTGCATCCTTCTCCCCTACAAGATTGCAAAGTAAAAACTCAAGGAAATTCCAACTCAAACCGCGTACCACGTATCCTCATTATCTTGTACCAATTCTTGTTCACCAAGGAAAGTCGGTGGATAGCACAAGGTTGGACTGTAATGAGAAACCCTCCACGTTTTAAAAGACATAGTAAATGCCTTAAGAACCCATAATAGGCTAAGCCACAACCTCAAAAAGACAATGGATCCTTGTGGCATGTGGTATTGCGAAGAAAAAAGGTGAGGGTCTTCCAACTAAAACTTGATATTGCTTATCCTTGCGATCTTGCAATCTCGCACCAATTTTTTTTCACCAAGGAAAGTGGGTGGATAGCACTAGAGTTGGATCAAAATGGGCTTTAGTTCAATATCTCATGAGAGTTTTTTCATGTTTTCCATTTCCCTTATGAACCAAAGAAATCTAGGTAGAAGCAAAGACGGAGAGAATGGTTGAACAAATAAATAACAAGTACAACAAGGAATCATGAGCAACCCCCCGCTTTTTAAATGACACGGTGTAGTGCCCTAGCGTGCCATCATTTAATTCATGACCTAAAAAATAAAATGGAGACTTATTTATTATGGTCTTGTGAAGAAAAAAAGTGAGGAACTTCCAACTAAAACTTCTTACCACCCATTCTTGCAGTCTAGGAACAAATCCATGTTCCCTAAGGGGAATAGTTAAAAATAAGGAAAAGGATCGACAAATTTGTAACATGAGATTATCTCTTGAATGCTAAAGGAATGGATACAACGTAGAAACTTTCCATTCGAGAAATAAAAGGCCACATCAATAAATATCAAAGACTCACACAACCAAATATGTTGTGCAAGTAAATAGAATGGCCATACATAGCATTACAACATGTGAAAACAATCTAACACGCTAACTAATGGCAGAAGTGATCTCTGAAAGGTTAAATGGTATTTGATAACTTTCAAAAATATAATTTGATGTTAGGGGCATGTTGTCAATTATATAAAGAATTTTTTGTGTTCCCACAATAGAGAATAAGTGATACTCTAGACTACTAGGACTAACAACCCAACCTGGGTATTTGTTAATTTTCATTCTTCTAAGCTAATGTGATCTCACAACATGTTTGTTTAGTTGTGAACTCCATGCATATTTGATAGCGACTATATTTGGTTCCATTGAGTTGAATCTTGTTTGACTCAGATGTGGCCTCTTTTTTGAGTTTGACAAGTGGACTTTTACTTTTTCACCAGTAATAGGTTATGTTCATTCACTTACCTAGAACCACAAAGTGCCTTTTTAATTCAAGAATTATCCACACTATATGTTATGTGGTGGTCTAGGGAATTATAATGGTCCATGACCCAATAATAAATTGGTATGATAAATTTGAACCCTAAACCATGGTGTGGTCCAACATATCCATTATTGGTATTATAGATCTTAAAATTACCAACATATCCCATTTGTAGATGAAATATTCCCTCTATAGAGATTATGTGATGTCTCAAGGCCTTATGCATCTCTTGTGAGCCACAAAGGGAATTGTTACATCCTAAAAAAAACTATTTTGACCGTGAACCATGGCGTGGATTGTGAGAACCATACATGGTGTTCAAAACCTTTAAATATGAACAAGAACCTTGGATTTTACCTTTAGGATATCATGGGTCTCATAAACCATCTATATTGTGCCTCTCCTTAAAATGGTGGGCATATATCACATGTAGGATAAAAATTTTGTATGTAGGTATTATGTGATAGTCTAGGTTAAAATGCATGGACCAACAACCCCATAGCAAATTAATATGGCATCATATCCTAAATTTAGTTTAGATACCATGGTCTAGGCCATGAGAACCATCCCTAATATTACAAATATTGAAATGACTGCCATATCGTGTTTGTGAGGTAAATTGATTATGTGTGGGGCCCTACACATGGACCATGAGTCATACAATAAATTTAACCATGGACCATTATCGATTTACATAACCTATAAATATCAAACCATGGTTGGTTTATTGGTTTACAGAACCATGGAAAAATCACCAACAACAATGACGATGATGGTGATGATAATGATGATCATGATTACAATAAAGACGATGAGAATGACAATGATGTGATTATATGATGATGAGGATGAGTATGTTGATAATGAAAATGATGATGACGATGATAGTGACAATGGAATGAATGATGATTATGATGACAATTATGTTATTGATGACAGTGACAATTATGTTATTGATGATAGTGACAATTATGATGATGTTTGTGATGACAATGAAGTTGATATGATAACGACGATGATGATGATGACAACAATTATGATGATGACAACAATGATGATGACGATGATGAAAACTATGAATACAATGATGATGATGGTTATGAAAATGATGATGATGATGGTGACAATGACTATGGAAGGCTCGTCCCTAATATTTTTGCTATGGAAGGCTCTTTCCTAACCAAAAGAATCTTTCCACAAGCAACTTCTTTTTTCTATGAAATTTGGCACTCACACATTATTGCATGCTAAAAAATAATTTCCCTACCATCAATTTCCTTCGCTCTGTCAGCTACCAACATTGCTACCTTATTCCATGAAAATGAAACTAGGAGGGGTTTTCCTAAAATTTGGTGCCCATGCCAATTTTGGGAATTTTTGGTTATTTCTTGTGTATTTATGGTAGTGCTTTCTTTTTAGTTTTTAATATAGCTTATTTCTTCTTGGTTATTTATTTATTTATGGTAATGCCATTCAAATATGTTGTTGTTATTATAACTTACCTCGAGTTGACTTAATATCAACAAGATCTATAGGCATGATGATGGTGGGAAGGAGGTGCTTTAGAAAGAAATATTTGTTTAGAAAGCATTATTTATATACTAAGATCATTGCTCATTTAAGTATTATTTATATTTAAATGTTATTTATATTTAGAAAGCATTGTTTATATACTTAGTTCATTGTCTCTTGTTTTCAAGGTAAATGGTCTCTATGCTAAGATCATTCCTACTAAGGCCATTCCTTGTAGAAATGGTTTCTAAGGACATTAGTTATATATTAAGAGCATTTCTCCATATTTAGAAAGCATTATTTATATATTAAGAGCATTGCTCCTTATTTCAAGGTAAATGGTCTCTCTAAGGACATTATTTATATACGTTATGGATGTTTTTGTTTATTTATATACTATAAAATTAGAAATTTAATAATCAAAATAAAATTAAAATTAAAAAAATGATAAAAATAATAAAAATAATATTGTCATTACATAATTTAAGACCAAACTCAAGATTTACAAGGTTCATATGCCTGACCACTCAATTGAGTAACAAGAAGAGGGGCCTCCACCTCCCAATTCTTCTAATAAGTAGGCACATATTGATCCATCTTCCTACCATCTTAATGTTGTGGAGAAAGTCCATGTTGTTGACAATTCTTTTATGACCCATTAGGCCATATCTATGCATAGATAAGTGTAGGTATCATCCTCCATAGATGTAACCCTATGACGTTTCAAGAAGTTGAGGAATGCATCGAACACCAAAAAGAGGTCCTCCAACTATTGAAGGACAACTTAGTGTTAGCACAAAACAAGGCAAAAGAACAAGCAAATCAACATTGCAATGAAACACACTTTGAAGTGAAGGATTTGGTATTTGAAAGGCTACAACCATGCAAATAGATGCCCTTCAAGCAACAAAAGGACACTGCAAAATTGTGACACCATATAAAGTCCTAGTCCATAACATTTTCCTCAAGGGATTAAGGACCATGCATGAGGCCCTAGTCCATAACATCATCCCTATGTGGGGAATATTTGGAATACATGCAAATATGGCCATTTCAAGCTCTATGAGACCAAGAATGGCTATCATTGCTTAGTCCATATTATCAAGTAAAAATATAATGTCTAAGGGTAAGGGGATCATGGTTCATGTGTGATTCCCTAGACCACCACAAAGGCCTTATATACAGCATAGGGACTATTTAGATAGTGAGTAAGATATTTTTTTCGTTTTGAGGTTTGGAACACCAAGTATGGCTATTAGTCCCTAAGCCATGGTTGAGCTAATTTCCCATGATCATGATCGAGGAAAAAACATCATGCAAATGAAACGATGAGACAACACCACCCTCAATGAAGCCAGTCACATGGGTCGTAGTCGTCTCCCACCCCAAATATTAGTGGGATCCAAACTCCTACACCCACTGGCTGAGGTAGCCGCATTGTGTGGATGGAATGGCGAGGCACCACTGCCAACAACAAATCTGGCCGCATGGGTCATGCAATTATCCCCCAACCCACAAAGGGGTATCGTATGATACTCGCTTGTTAATGATCCTTCCGTAGATTCACCTATGGTAACCTTGTTATGACTTTTCCTTCCTCTAAATGATAAGGTTCATTAAACCTCTCATGGCATTGAAGGAAGTGAGCCACCTTCGTTGACATGATCCAAACAGTTCACCAAACCATTCAATCAATAGGAGCAATGAGTAGTGTGTACAAAGGGTAGGGACATAGTCAACATGAGCTAATGACACATGCTTACTAGGAATTCCTTGTTGAATACAATAATTGCAATGGTATAAGAATATTTCCCAATCCTCTCCAACCAGGGAGAAAAATCCATTGGTTGCATTAGTGTAGCATGCATGCAACCCATAACATATAAGGGAATCACATACTTGTTATTGTCTCAAACTTCCATGGCCTAGATGGCCATAGTCCCTCTAAGAATCTATCCATGAAGGGGAACCTTCATGTATCTAGTTAGCAAGTTAGTCTCGTTCATTATTGGAATTAACCGACTTGATTATGTCTTAAATAATATGGTTCCTACACATACTAGTGGAACTTAATCTAAAGGGGAATTGCTAGTGATAAACCTAAGAGGATTGAGTCATGTGTTGACTCAAAGGCCAACTAAGTAATTCTCATTACTTGAGGAAAATGATACCCCTCATGCCACTGATAAAATTGAAGAAACAAAGCAAAGAATTGAAGACACAGTAGGTAAACATCACTTTGATTGAAATTGTTATGTTTATCAAAATGGAAGGCATTTACTTATTAACATAAGTGAGAAAGAAACTAATAAAAGTATAGTGTCTAATGAACAAAGAATGGATAGTGTCACGTGTAGTGAAGCTGTAAAAAACCCCAACCTTGACATCATTTCTGACAAAGTAAGTGAGATTAAGTTTGAGCCAATTGTCAAGTGACAAGTAAAATAAGTAGGAGACAGACTTATAAGCTTCAGATTATCAAGAACTCCTCATTGCTGGAATTACAAGAATCCTCATGAAACCTCAGCTCGTTGCTGGAATTACAACAATCCTCATAGCTATGCTACTATATAGTTGTGAGATCTTTGCTTCTGATCCTTGGCATTTTCATTCCACATTTCTATGGATGAACAAGAATTCTACTAATTATCCCGTAAGTGCATATCCAACATTTTAGTCATTTTTATATATCCGTTGGCCATTTTAGAACATTTGCATCATAATTCATCGTCATATTGATAGAAGGCTTAATACTAATTAGCTGCGCAATTTATTGCGAAGTCTATTGGAACAATATTAGAGTTAAATCTGATGAGAGCACGCGCTTCTACAAGGAAAACATAAAGACCAACCGCTTTGCATTTATCATAAATTGAGTATTTAAATCATTAAATTTCTCTCCAGTAATGTAGTGATCAATATAATAACATACATGGATTTGTGTTATGACGTGATTATAGGCATATAATTGAAAACAAGTTGGCTCCATTGTATTAGGTACACGCATCATTGACAATTCGTTGACATACGGTGGCCGAAAAACTGGCCCGGGGTTGGGAGCTTTGCAGCGGACACCGGAAATCCATTGGACGCCATGAATTAGAATAGCAAGCCAAGGATCAGGGAAGGGTGAAGGTGAAGGTGGAGGTAGATCATGGTGTTGGTGTAAGAGAAAAGGAAAGAAATGAATGCAGGTTCCAAGGAGTCAACGGTTTGATCACGAGAATTTAAATGTTTGATGGTGTCCATAGATAAATGGATGTCAAGCAATTAAAGCACAAACCCAACTGCGGTCCTAGTCCAGCAGGAATCAAAGGGCGCAAGCTCGAAACACATCGACATTCAATTATGTTGTACAATTAATTCCCATGTAGCTTCAAAAGTATAAGTGGTATTGTCACCCCTCATATTGCATGAGTCTATTTCCTTCATGATCCAGTGATACATGGCATACATTTCTTGATGACACTGATGGGTTATCCTATAGATGTAGGGGCTTATTATCGGTGCACACACTTTCCATGGCAATCCCCTTATGCATTGTTAACAACGACCTCAATAGTGGGTGTGTGATGTATAGAGGAAAGTGGTTAGTGTAGAGTTATTGGTTTATGCCCCTAGAGCTTAGTAGGATTCCGTTCATTGATTATTGTTTTACACCATGGATATTGTGATATATTTAAACATTATGGTGATATGTTGGGACAATATTAATATGAAGAGGTGGAACATATTTCCTACATGATGATTCCCTTGGAATTTTGGGTTCATTTTTTATGATGATGGCACATTTAAATGGTTTGTATCACTCAGTTGTAGACATCATCATTACAGACAATATAATTTACAACCATAGTAGCATCAAGATTGTAGAAGCCTTCATCAACTACTAGATTATATTCCAATTTGTAGACACTCTTATCAATTGCAATGGTATAAGCAACAACCTTGCAGAATCTTTCATAAATTGACAAAGTTGTATTTCCAACCAAATTAGTATTAGTCATATAAAAAATATAGGAAGAAACACTAACATTTGGTTCATCGTCAATATTATCACGAGCTCGATCAGGACCAATGTCACGTTTTTTAACGTCGGTTCCATCATAGAATTCAATCTCATGTTGCTAACATGAATTTGACACTGCTCTACAAGATCACTTTTCGTTGTAACCCCAAGAGGTAGAAACTACCGAAAAAGAAGATCAATGGAGGAGTTGGTCTATTTACCCCTTTAGGTTGAAGTACAACTAAATTTGAAAACCTACATTCAATACTAAGAAAGGTGATCATATAGGGACCAAGAAGAATTATTCTTTTATGGAATATCACACAATTTGAGGTGGTTTTATGCGTATAGGAGATGCTCGGAGAAAAGGGGGTTTGGATATGAAGGGTTTGAGATAATATGCAATGGAGAAAAAATGTGTTTCACATACAAAAAGAAAGGGTAGAATAGAACTAGAAAAATAGAGAGAATGGTGTTGTTACCTATGCCACTGATGAAGCATGAGGCAAACACATAGGCCCCTTCATGATGAATACCTTCAACTTATATGTAAAACCCATTTGATCTATATATCTACTGATATCACCTGCTTCTTCTATTTCATTTTGGCCTCCATATTTTGGTTCCAGTGCCCTGTTTTCCCTAGGATGGTTTTCGTCCTTTAATGTGACTATTGATAGCAACAATGACAAGAAACAAGCCTCCAAAATGTGAGTTTTTGGTCACATGATTCCCGCTCCACATGTAGCGGCTCAAATTGGTAAGGTAGGAGAGTATATCATAATATATGACACCCTATTTATTGTGGCATCACATAAATCCATCAATTAGTGGTTAGGGTGGCTTAGTGGTTAGAAAAGGAGGTCCCTCACATACGTGGAAATTTTGGTGGATGTAAGCGTTGGTGTGTTTATGAGAGAGTTTTGCATCGTTGACGGATGTATTTATCCTATATTTGTGAGAGAAGGTGTTGTATTGTTGGTGTATGTGTGAAGCCTTAACATGTTTATGTTTTAAGGTGTTTGAATACCTAGTGAGTTTAACACATCGGTAAGTGGATATTAATGAGATATTTTCAGTTTTTTATGATTAAGTATTATTTTTCCATATTTTTCAATGTTATCTTGTATGTTCTCACCGAACCCTTTCATATTTAAAGGATAAAACTCGGTCTATGCAAGTTAAAATATATATCAATCTCGGTTTTATGCATATAATATAAGTTTCTTCTTTCTTATTATTCATTCTCCAAATTGTTGTTTTCAACTAGAGATAAATTTGTATGCATCGATTAGTGACCTATACCTACAACCTGCACCAACAAAACTCATGACCTTGCAATATGAGTATATGGGGGTTTATGTGTCTAGTAGGATGTGGAATGAAATTACATGATGGTTGAGACAATGTGTGAGAATGGAAAAAGAAAGGGGGCATGCAAATTCTTGAGAATGTGTCAATAATTAATGATACTTGAGCTAGTTCCACCATCTTAGGAACCCAAAGAGATTAGGGAGTAAGGGTCCTACCCTAGTTGAAATATCGAGTTAGTAAATTATTGTATGGGGTCATCATATTTGAATAAGGTCCATTAGGTAGTTGGAGTGTGGTTAATTTATGTAGAGGGTCATCCTCATGGAATATAACACACTAGTTAGTTGGCACTCTTTAAGGTGGGGACCTTTAGTGGTTAGGGTTTTTGTAGTGAGAAATATCTATAAAAATAGGAAGTTATGTAATGTTTTGTGAAGGATTATTAGTGTATTGGATCTCTAGATCCCTTAGAGATGTCATGTGTGGTAACTTGAGGCAATATTAATGGCTCTTGATCCCTATACGATTTCTTTATAAATTAAGGCATTGGATCCTTCCCCAACCATGTATATGTCCTTGAGATACATATGTGGATATAAAACATCCTAATGGACTTGATATAAACATTTGGAAGCCAAACATCCCCTATATATGTTCTATGTGGTGCTTTTCATCCTCCTTCCTAGCCCTTTATTCCTAGGTGTGTATGTTTAGGGCCTATGTCCTAGGTTTCCTACACTTACCTTATCTAGATCCAAGACTTGTATATGGGGATTAAAACCTCATAAATAAAATATTAGCCCCATATAAAGGACATGTATCCCTATTATAAGTGAATTATTGTGGTTTCAGTCCTTGAGCATGGACCTCAAGCCCTAGAACCTTCCCTCAGGAGCTAAGGCCCAAGTTTCATCCTTGACCATTTTTATATTCTAAGATACAAGTTTGGTTCTCCAAACCTACAAAAAATGTTTATATCCCCACCTATAAACTCAATATTCCCCATATAGGTGTGTGTATCCACTACCCATGTCTAGGGTGCTTACCGAGGCTTATGAGTTATCCAAAGAAGTTAAGGAGTTAGTTTGTGGTAACAATGGACCATATTCCCCCAAGATACTTACCATAACTATCACTTTGGTCCACACAACCTTGTTGTGTTAGGGCTACTAATTTGTGTGGTAACATGTAGGATAGTCCATTGAGCTACTTATAGTATCAAATAATCCCAAATACTGACAAAGTGTTCTCAGACACATAATTTATTAATGAAGAAGGAAAATAATTACATCACAGAGATGTGAGGGATAAATCCCGAAAGATTACCTCACATGGAAAACTCGATGGATTTAAATATCCAAAGAGTAACAACTAATTTACCGTTACCAAAACTAACTAAGGGACACCTCACATAATCACGTGAGTGTGTAGATGCCCTTTTACATTTATTAAACTAAACTTCTATTTATTACATTTTGGATCATAATTCCTAACAATCCCCCCTTTGATCCAAAAATTCTTTTGAACAAATACCAAGTTCATTTCTAAACTTATCAAATTTGACCCTTCCAAGAGATTTTGTAAAAATATATGTAGTTTGATCTTCTGATGGACAATACTTTGGCTTGATGATTTGTTTGAAGACGAGAGCCCGAATGTAATGATACTTAGTATCCACATGCTTAGTTTTTGAATGAAAAAAAAATATACTTCCTTCCTGCTGCTCTACTTCAACTCCAAGATAGTAATGAAGTAAACCCAAGTCTGTCATTTCAAAACCTGTTTGAAGTTCTTTCTTAACCTGAAATATATGATCATTATTGTTACCTGTTATGAGCAAATCATCAACATACATAACCAAGATGACTAATTTGTTTTCCTGGATTCGAACATACAAAATATCATCTGACTCACTACGAAGAAAACCAACTTTTTGTAGGTAGGCATCCATTTTTGCATACCAAGCTCTGGGAGCCTGTTTCAATCCATACAATGCCTTAACTAGTTTACAAACTTGATTTTCTTTCCCTGGAACCTCAAAACCAAGAGGTTGAGTCATATAAACATCCTCTTGTAGATCACCGTTTAGAAATGCACTTTTTACATCCATTTGATGCACTTTCCATCCATTTTGTGCAGCTAAAGCTAGCACAATCCTGATAGTAGTCCATTTCGCTGTTGGAGCAAAAGTTTCTTCATAATCAATCCCTTCTTTCTGAGAAAAACCCTTTGCCACCAATCTTGCCTTATATTTATCAATATCTCCATTTTCTTTGTACTTAATTCTGTAAACCCACTTACAACCAATGGGTTTAACATCATGTGGACAATCAACCATTTTCCAAGTCTGATTCTTCATTACTGCATCATACTCACTTTTCATGGCCATTTTCCATTCATCATACTCAACTGCTTCATTAAAAGTAGTTGGTTCAACAACTGAAAGAGCAAAATTTTCTGAACCCGTATTAGAACTCCTTGTACCTGTTTTGCCTTTTTCATCAGACTTAACATCCTGAAGTAACTTAGTTGCCCATTTTGGTTTCTTCTTTTCAATGTTAACTTGATTTGAATCATCCAAGTTAACTTGTGAAGAATTCAAAGTATCTTCAACCTGTTCATCATTCTGTACTTCTGAAGTGAGATCAAACCATTGTTCATTCCTTGTATTATTTAAGTGTTGCATCCTTAATTGTTCCTTAGTTACTTTTTCCTCTAAGTGACTAAGTTGTTTTTCAACCTCTTCTACACTTAAACTTTCAGTTTCATCAAAAATCACATCCCTTCTGACAATAAACTTTCCATCTGACAGAAGCCTATACCCCTTTTTCTCATGAGAATAACCAATCAACATGCACTTAACACTTCTAGACTCTAACTTCTTTCGTTTTTCTTTTGGGACAAGTGCATAACAAACTGAACCAAAAACTCTCAAATGTTTGACCATACGTCTGAATCCATACCAAGCCTCAAAAGGAGTTATTCCATCAAGTGATGATGAAGGAGATCTATTCCTCAAATAAACTGCTGTATGAACTACTTCTGTCCAATAACATTATTTCAACCTTTTGAAAAATAACATTGCTCTAGCCATGCCCAATAAAGTCCGATTCATCCTTTCTGATACTCCACTTTGCTGTGGAGTATAAAAATTGGTCAACTGTCTTTTAATCCCTTTTTCCTGACAATAAGTCAAAAAATGATTTGATGTAAACTCACCACCATTATCAGTTCTCAAAGTAGCAATCTTTTCCTTTGTTGCTGTTTCAACCAAATTTTGAAATGACTGAAACTTTTCAAACACTTATGATTTTTCCTTCAAAAAATACACCCAAACCATTCTGCTAAAATCATCAATAAACAACAAAAAATATTTACAACCACCAAGTGAAGTTTCCAAAGGACCACAAACATCACTATGAACAAGCTGTAATCTCCTTGTTGCTCTCCAAGTGCTTTTTGAAAAAGCTATCCTTCTCTGTTTGCCATAAATGCAAGCTTCACACTTTGCATTTTCCTTCCGAAAAGTAGGCAACCCCTTTACCATTCCTTGTTTTTGAAGCTGTACAAGACTATCAACATTCAAGTGCCCAAAACGAATGTGCCACAATCGGATATGTGAAAAATCAGTTTCAAATAAACCTGCAAATTCCTTCAAACGTTCCTTTGATCTAGGAATGACTGTTCCCTTCATCCTAAGAAGCTTTCCGTCTTCATAACCTATCATAACTGTTTTGTATGCATCCTTTGTTGAATTAACAAAAAGGGTACCATCTTCCATTACAATTTGATGTCCTAATTGGCGAATGACAACTAAAGACAACAAATTTTTCTTAAATGTAGGCACATACCAAACATTAGAAATCAATCTTTCTCCAATTCCAGGCAAATCAATCTTAACTGTTCCTTTTCCTTGTGGTAAATGAATAGAATCATCTGCAAGAAAAATTGAATTTAAATGACAATCTTCATAACTCCAAAAGAAATATTTCCTATATGTCATATGCTGAGTAGCCCCTGTATCCATAATCCAAGCATATTCAAAATCATTTTTGAAACAATAAGAAGACTGAACAAAATTCACTGATTCCAACTGATGAACTTGAACAAAATCCATTGATTCTGATTGTCCAAGTGCTGTAAAGACATATTCACAATTTTCACTATCGTCTGCATGTGCATAATGTGCCGCTGATGAAGATTCTTTAGATTCTCTTTCTTTTAGAATTTTTTCAAATGAAACTCTACAGTCTGAAGCATAATGTCCAACTCTATTACAACGAAAACATGTGACCTGTTTATTAGCTTTTCCTCTTCCAGAGACCTGTTGGGTTCCTGAACCTCTTCCTCTTCCAAAAAACTGTGACTGTGTATTTTCAGATTCTTTAGAACCTCTTCCTTGATTTCTTCCTCTTCCTCTTCCGCGGCCTCTTCCTTGATTTCTTCCTCTTCCTCTTCCGCGGCCTCTTCCTCTTCCAAAACCCTGACCATGACCTCTATTTGAATTTTGAAAAACTTTCTGATCATTGCCTTTTTGATGATTACCTGGAGACTATTTGCTAGTACTTGCAACCAAAACATCTTCTCCTGCTTGCTTTGTTTGACCAAATTTTTTTTCATGTGTGGCAAGTAATTCACTTAGTTCATCAAAAGAAATTTTATCCAATTTATTTGTAATTTGTAAAGTTTCCAAAAAATGCTTATATGTCTCAGGCAATCCTGCGATCAAAATGGTCACCATCATGCTGTCCTCAATTTTATCAAAACCAGCTCTTGAAATTTCTTGTTTGATATTTTTTAATCTAGAAATGTACTCCATGATATCACCTCCTGAAGACAATTTTTGTTGAAACAACTTCAATTGAAGATCAATTTTCTTAGCTTCACTCTGATAATCAAATAAATCTTTCAATGTCTTCCAAGCTGACCACGCATTAGAACTATTTTCAATATGCACATAAATATCATCAGAAACAGTACTGTGAATCAATGGTAAGGCCTTTTCATCTTTTAGTTCCCACTTTGCAATCTGATCAGGATTAGTCGGTTTGGTAGGCTTAGCATTACAGACACCCTTCCACAATTCATTGTAAATAAGAGTGCTTTGAACATGACGACTCCAAACTTTATGATTTTTCGATCCTTCCAACTTGTCAGATTCATTAAAAAGACTTATAACTTTAGACATTGTAAAAAAAAATAATAATAAACACCTTGTAACTCCAGAGGATGTGTATTATGCAAATCTTATAGCTCCAAGAATTAAAAAAATAAAGCACCTTATGTCACCAGAATAAGTAAACAATCACCTTATATCACTAATGGAAGATTTTATGCAAAAATATCACCACCAACATGAAAAGAAAATTACTCATCAACAAGAGTCACCATGAAAGAAATGCTGCAAGAAACACCACACACCATGCAAAAGAAAGCTATAGGGGCTTGGCCTTGACCCACTTATAGCCTCAAGAAAAGAACTTGATAGAGCTTCACTTTGCTCTGATCAACCTTGAGTGAAAATACAAGTACTCCTTATGACACCAACAATGCTCCTTATTACTCCAATGCCCAATAAAAAATTACACCTTATCACTCCAAAAGATAACAAATCTTTATAGGTGAATTTGAGAGATACAAAATCTTTATAGGTGAATTGGAGAGATACAATATTGTTGAGTGGGAGGTCACAAGATCCAGTCCCATCAACTTCAAAAATAACTTCTTCTTTTTTTTAAGTTTATTTCTCTCCAAAAATAAAAATACCTTATCTCTCCAAAACAACTTATTCACTTTTCAAAATATTACATAAATATTGAATTAAATGAAAAGTAAAAAAATACGATCTCTCCATGGGTATTTAAATTCCACAAGCTTTTAATTGTTTACAATTACCTACATAATACTCTTACCACATGAGGAATGTAAACACGTCTTCGATTCCAGCAAACAACAACAACTCCTCCACAGACTTCTCCACGCTCGGGCTTGAACTCCACCACTGCACCGGTCCACCAAAAAACAATCTACCACACGGTCTCCTCCAGCATTGCGCGGGTTTCACCTTAGACTCAGCAGACTTCCAGAAATGACGGCCCTTCTCTCTCTTGTGCGGACTACTCCTCAACAGAATGTCTTCTCCTTCACACAACGATGGTAGCGTTCCTCTGTCTTCTCTTCAACGACAATCAACGGACCTCCTTCACACAGCGATGGTAGCATTCTCCTTCACACAGCGATGGTAGCATTCTCCTTCACACAGCAATGGTAGCACAGCGTTCCTCTTCCTTCTCCTCAACGACAATCAACGTACCTCCTTCACACAAAGCTCTCTTCAAAATGTAGTTGTATTTGATCGATCAGCTGGGCAGATCGTTTCAACACTATCTGGGCACACAAAACGCGTTACCAGTGTAAAGTTTGTAGCACATGATGTCTTATTGCTAACAGGTTCTGCAGATAAGACTGTGCGAATATGGCAAGCAAACGAAGATGGAGCCTATAATTGTCGGCATGTTTTGAAAGATCACACAGCAGAGATTCATGCTGTGACTGTTCATGCAACCATAATTACTTTGTGACAGTTTCAAAAACCAAAATGGGCAATAGTTTGTAGCACGTATTATGGGATTTGCGCAAACTAAAAAATTTCTGTACTTTTACTCCATATGATTCGAATACTCCAACAAATTCAGTGCAATTTGATCACAGTGGTAGTTACCTTGCAATTGCTGGTTCAGACATAAGGGTGTATCAAGTTGCCAGCGTAAAACAAGAATGGAATCCTATCAAAACATTTCCTGACTTGTCGGGCACAGGGAAAGCTTCATGTGTTTGTTTTTGGACCTGATGAATCCTATGTGGCTGTTGGAATGGGAGATAGGAACCTTCGGATATTTGGTTCTCCAGATGCAGCCTATGAAGCTTGATGCTATTTTATAAGAAAACTATAAAAAAAACATTTGCAGAGATTCTTTTTAGCCCAAAAGAATAGGAAGCAATAACTTACGGTTAAAATTTCGCTATTCCAAAACCTTGAAAGTCACCTTCTTCAAACAACCTTTAGCACCTTCCAACCAGGTTCCAACCAGACCAAGCTTTAACCGCGTGCTCTGATACCACTTTGACAAAGTGTCCTCAGACACATAATTTATTAATGAAGAAGGAAAATAATTACATCACAGAGATGTGAGGGCTAAATCCCGAAAGATTACCTCACATGGAAAACTCGATGGATTTAAATATCCAAAGAGTAACAACTAATTTACCGTTACCAAAACTAACTAAGGGACACCTCACATAATCACGTGAGTGTGTAGATGCCCTTTTACATTTATTAAACTAAACTTCTATTTATTACATTTTGGATCATAATTCCTAACAAATACCAAGCAATGGATTTTTTTTATGTTGGTTTCACTCCATTCATGGAGAAACTAAAAATCAGGGAACAAAGGAGTAGCATCTGTAGAAAATTGAACACCTGCAAGGTGTAGGAATAATAAGAAATATAAACCTCAAACAAAACTTTGAATATGACCATGCAATAGATGCATTCAAAGAAATGACCAAGAAATTTTGGAAAGGTAACAAACACATTTAAAAACAAAAGTAGCTTGACGAGATAAGTATTGATCCCTATCCCACATGAAAGAGGTATCAAATATGATATTTTATTATTATATTGGAAATTCTTTCATCCTTAAAGTATAGCATGGCGTGATGAAACTCAAGCATTTGTTCAAAATACTTGCAATCTTTCAAAATTTTAAATTGTAATAGTGGTCAATCTTTAGATGTTTCAAAGGGTAAATAAGTCCATTCACAAATACCTTTTCTAACCAAAGTTCAAAAGGGGATATAAGTTGATACACAAGTATTTTTAACAAAATTTTATGACCAGTAAGAAATTTTGGGGAAAAGGAGCATTTTTTTACAATCGCCAAAAGTTACAAGAAAGAGTATTAGTGAGGTTCATTAAAGGATCATCACTAGAAGTGTAACCAAAAGACAGATTTGGAAATGGGCCTTTAACAACCGTCACCAAACGTGTCATTGAAAAAGGATTTGGCGACAAACCTTAATGGAATGTCTCCAAAAACGATTACAATGATGATTTTTTAAGGTCCGTCATCATATGCGACATTGGTGATGACCCTTTAACTCTCGTCACAATCATGACCATCACCAATGCGTATTAGTGAGGACCACTAAATGACTGTCACTAGAGGTGTCACCAAAGAGAGAATTGGTAATGTGCCTTTAACAACCGTCACAAAAAGTGTCATTGAAAATGGATTTGGTGATGTTCCTTAAAGGAATGTCTCTGAAGACAATTACAATGACAATTTTTTAAGGCTTGTCATCATATATGACATTGGTAATGACCCTTTTAGGTCTGTCACAAGCATGACCCTCACCAATGACCTTTTTTTTTGTAGTGCAATAAAGTAGGAAGACTAGCATAAGACTACTTTAATTTTCCCATGGGGAACTTTTGTGTATTAGAAAAGGCCTTTTGACCTTTAAAACATTAGGGATACTTTTCAGAGAGACATGTCATATGCATTCCACAATATTAAACACATCTTCGAAACTTATCTCAATGATTTGGTAGGTAGATCAAAGGTAAGAGTTGAACATTGTGCACATCTCCTTGTCATCTTTAGCAGTTGTCATCTCTATAACATTAGGTTGAACCAACATAAGTGCATATTTTGTGTGGTTACTAGGATATTACTTGGTTTCATCGTGTCCAAGTATGGGATTATGGTTGATCCCTTTAAGGTTGAGGCAATAATTCAGTTTCTACCCTTGAAAACAATAATACAACTTTAGAGTTCACAAGAGAAAGCAAACTTTATTAGAATATTTATCAAAAATATGTTAGGATTAGTAAAGGTTTCATGCATCTTCTCGAAAAAAGACACACCTTTCATATAGGATGACCAAGTTCAATGCTCCTTTGACAGATTGAAAAAATACTTAGTGCACTAGTAGAAAAATGGGTAATTAGTGACCATGTAACAAAAAATGTTAGGCACGATGGGTAATTAGTGACTATGCTACCAAAAAATTTAGTTGTGTCCATTTTTTAGAGTTAAATAACTACCAAATTTGAACAATTTTAATGATACAACTAAAAATAACTAACAAAAACTACTAATTTAGTTCAGGGATAAAAAATACAAGAAGATGACAACAACATGAATATGGATTAGTAGTATTTCTTAACTATAAGTAATTGAGTTTTTGTTGTACAATCATTTTAGTGTCCTTAAACATGTTGATGATCATGTAGATTAGAATTTTTAATGTTGAATTGCATTTTGTAGTATATATTAATTATATGCATGGGGTTGTTGGTCCGATAGGATTTATTATATTCCAAATTGATGTTAGTCATTGAAACTTGACAACCCATGAGCTTCATGATGACAGTAGTTCACGTGATTCATTAAGTGGCGTATTCCTTGGGTACTTTTAATGGAGCCGAGGGGAAAAATTATTTAAGATGCTCCTACATGAAAGAGTTCCTATAATATTTTGCATAAAATAGGTTATCTAATTGATTTCACTTATATGGAACCCAACATATTCTGATTAGAGGATCACAAATATTTCTTCTGGAGGGCGTGGTTGGTAATTTCACACCTCATGTGTGGTCCAAGGGTCATAAAGAAATATTAAAATCCCTAAGAATAAATATTGTTTCCATTAGCAATGATGATATAAATGTATAAATTTATTATTCTATTTTATGCAACCAGTACATCATTCTCTCTCTCTCTCTCTCTCTCTCTCTCTCTCACACACACACACACACACACACACGCACACATAAACACTAACATATACAAACTAAATAATATATAAATAATAAATAATAAGAAAAAATAACAAATTAAATAAAAAACAAAATTCACTCCCAAAAAATGATTTGAAAGGCAATTTTGAAATATTTAAAATCATGAGAAATTGAAAATATTGAAATGTAATTTGTTTAGTCAATCTTGACAAGGATCTACAGGTTCTTCTCATATATCACTTAAAGAGATCATAGAAGTACAAATAGATCCTTTAAGTGAGATCCGTTATTGATAACGAATCTCATTTTTAGAATTCACTTATGGAAGAACTTATTACCAGGTTAGGATTGTGGCAAGACTTGTTTCACCATATTATCCATAATTCAATGGTCAAGTAGAAGAAATTAATAAGGTTTTGAAGAATGTGATGAAATGAACGGTTAATAAGAACAAAACTAGCTAGCACCTAATGTTGTTTTTCGCTCTTTAGGCATATCAAACCTAGACAAACACTACAACTGGTTTCACTCCATTTCAGCTTGTGTATGGAGTTGAAGTAGTGTATAAAATTGAAAGTGATACTCCATCCTTAAAATTTAATGTACCAACTAGGGTTGATGATACACTAACTTAATCTCCTACCAGACTCAGCTAAAATCAATGGATTCGGTGGGCTAGTTTTACTAGAAGTAGGAAAAATCAAGCACTCTGGATGGGAGGAGGACTATGATAGGTGATAATACCTTTGAAAAAATCACTAGGACCATTGATGGTTCGAAATAAGAAATTATTAAATCTACTATAATGCTCCTGGGTACCCCAGTATATGCAAACTAGTACTTCACTATTCATTGATTGGAGGCTATGGGTGAAGGATTCTGAATTTAGGAGGATAAATAATGTCAATTTACAGTGAATATACAGTCATATTTCATTCCATAAATTTATAGAAAGTTCTGAAGAATTCTCACAAATATTTGACAAAAATTGCTTACTAGGATTGCACAACTAGTTAGAATTCAGGACTTCCAAACAGTCAATGAAGTCTCACTAAATTATGATATGATAGTTTTAATAATTCATATGGCATCTTAAACAACTCTAGGAACAAAAATTACTTCATTTGGATCAAGACTCATCCATTTATCAAATGCATTTTGGAAACTAGTTAAATTCTATGCAAATCTAGAAGGGGTGTAGAAAACTTAAAATATTTCAGAATTCTGAAATATTAAAGTTTATGAATGATATAAGAGGATCATAATGACTATAATTACATAATTTTTAATCTAATATTATTCTCAAAATATCACAAGAACTCATCTCCTCTCAACACAACAAAGCAGCACTGGAAATCAATAGGATGCTTGAAGATTCGAACCACATACTTCATGAAACTTCTTTTGAACTTCAAACCAACCTTGAATCAGATACATGACCTACAATAAAATCATTTACAATGTCTTAATTCCATCATCCTCTCATAGGAAGCAGGGGCACATCACCCGGCTTGGACTAGGGGCACATATCCCAAGTCTATGAGGCACAATTGCTCTGAAACCAAAACTCAAACTGACAAAATATGTGAAGGGGGTTTGCAATCCTTTATTTATAGATGGAGGATGAATTTAGGAGCAAGTATCCTTGACTAATGTTCCCGAGTGGATAAGGAAATCTAGCTTTCCCTCCTTCTCCTTTTTGCTTTGCTTTCCTCCTTTTTCCTTTTATGCCTTGCTTTCTTCTTTCTACCTTGGATTTTTCTGTTTTTTCTGGATTTTTTTACTTATCCTTCTTTTCTGGACTTTCTTGCTTTTTTTATTGATCATGCTTTCTGCTTTTGTGCTACTTTCTGCTTTATGTTGCTTTTCCTGAGTTTTTGTTGCTTTTTCTGATTTGCACCATCTTTCTTTCCCTTTTCCTGATTTTCTAGATTTGGATGATTTCTTCTAACTTATTCTGCAAGTCATCTCCAAATTCAACCTCATCCACTAAGGCACACTTGTGGAGCATTATCCTCTTTTATTTATGATAAAATTATTTAATGTATGAAACTTAATTATTTCAAGTGCATAATAAACTTTAGGCAAAAATAATTCACACTCCTAATTAATTAAATTCCTGGAATTCAAAATTGACCCCATAGTAAATGAGTTGTCTCCTCAACCCAAGGGATTGTTTGGGTTAGGAGCTTGATACAATGATCATTGTTGATGGGACATGACAGTCCTCCCCTCCCAAAATTGCTTGTCCTCAAGCAATTTCAAACTGGGATGCTATAAGATGTGTTCTCCTTCCCAAGTAGCATCGTCACTAGGCAATCCTTCCCATTGCACCAAAAATTCCTTAATGATTCTGCACCTTAGCTTCTTCTCTTGGACCTCCAATTTCTTCTCATGGGTCATCACCAAATGTCTTTCATCATCAAGGGGTGGCAAGTATTGTGAAACCTTGACTTGCTTCCCTATTTCCTTCTTCAAATAGGACACATGGAAAACATTATGAATTTGGCTACATAGAGGCAACTCTAGCTCATAAGCCACTTCTCCGATCCTCCTCAGGAATCGGTAGGGACCATATAAACTTGGCTACAACTTCTCATCCCCCTTAGACTTCAATGAGGACTGTCTATAGGGCTGCAATGTCAAATAAACCAGATCTCCTACTTGGAAAGCTCGCTCAATTCGATGTTTGTCTGCATGCACCTTTTGCCTGTTCTATGCTACCCGAAAGTTGTCCTTGAGAGTTCTGAGTATGTCTTGAATCTCTTGGATCCAATCATTTTCCTTCGGTGTCTTACAGTCACCAAATATCATATCAGCAAAAGTGAGTGCATCATATCCATATAGAGATTTGAAGGGAGACATACCAATCGAGATATTAAAAGTAGTATTGTAACAAAACTCTCCCAAATCGAGAAATGGAAAGTAGTATTGTAACAAAAATATCCCAAAGTAGTAGTCCATGAATTTTGCTGGCCTGTGACATAATTTATTAAGTACCCTTCCAGCCATTGGTTCACTCTTTCTGTTTGGCCATTAGTCTGTGGATGGTAGCTAGTACTCATGTCCAAACTTGTCCCCACTAATTTGAACAACTCTTGGCAAAAATTACTAGTGAACTTGCTATCTCTGTCACTGATGATGGACTTGGGTATGCCATGAAGTTTGAATACTTCTTTGATGAAACTTTCATCCACTTGTATGGATTCAATATTAGTTGTGACAACAAAGAAATGTGCATATTTAGTCAATCTATCAACCACAACAAAAATACTATCTTTACCTTGGATTTTTTGGAGCCAAATAATGAAATCCATTGATACACTTTCCCATTTTTGTTCAGTAATAGGAAGTGGTTGTAAGATTCATGTTGGATGAGTATGCTCTACTTTATTTTGCTGACATGCCACACATGATCTAACATATTCCATCACCTCCTTATTCAACCCCTTCCAAGTGAAGCTTTCCTTCACTTTCTTGTAAGTCTTCACAAACCCTGGATGACCTGCTAGAGGCACATCATGGGAAGCCTCAAGGATCTTCTTCTTTAATGTGGATTATGGAACTAAAAAGATCCTATCCTTATAATAGATAATATCATTGATAATATTGTAAGCATCATCATGAATTAGTCCATCAAACAAATCACAAGAAAACCGATTCTTTGTGTACTCTACTCCAAGTTGTACTTTCCAATCAACATAAAATTTGAGCAATGCAAATGTTGGTTTTTTAGAAAGAGCATCAGCTACAATGTGCATATCACCCTTCTTATATTCAATATCAACGTCAAATGCTTGGACCTTACTTACCCACTTTTGTTTCCTATCATTTAGCTCTCTTTGGGTTACGAAGTGTCTCAAATTGTTGTGGTCAGTCTTGATAATGAACTTACCACCTACTAAATATTGTATGAACTTGACTAGCACATGCATGATGGCTGGCATATCCTTCTCATAGACTAAATATAATCTTTCATGGGTCTTCAATTTTCTTCTCTCAAAGGCCAAGGGGTGCTTGTTTTGCATCAATAATTCTCCAATTCCATTCCCTGAAGCATCACACTCAAGAACAAAAGGTTGAGAAAAATATGGAAGTGCAAGAACAGGACAACTGCTCATTACCTCCTTCATTCTATTGGATGCTTGATTGGATTCTTCTGACCACTGGAAATCTCGGGCTTCTTAGTAAGGTTTGTCAAAGGAGATGTCAACTTGGAAAATCCTTTGACAAACTTCCGGTAGTAACTGCATAACCCAATAAAACCTCTTAGTTCAGTGAGATTTTTAGGACTTGGCCAATCTAAAATAGCTTGGATCTTTTCCATGTGAACCTTAACTCCATCTTTCCCAATCACATGACCAAGATACAAAATCTTATCCATTCCAAACTAACACTTGGATAGCTTTGCATAGAGACATTGATCTGCCAAGATTGTTAGTACAATATCCAAATGATGCAAATGCTCCTCCCAAGTTCTACTATAGATCAAAATATCATAAAATAAAATAAGTACAAAATTACGAAGCTTCCTGCTAAACACTCTGTTCAGGCAAGATTCAAAAGTTGCAGGTGCACTGGTTAGGCTGAAAGGCATAACCAGAAACTCAAAGTGCCCATGGTGACATCGGAAAGCTGTCTTCTGGATGTATTCTTCCCGCATGCTGATTTGATGGTAACCAAATCAAAGATCAATCTTTGAAAAGTACTTGGCCCCATGGAGTTCATCCATAAGCTCACCAATCCTTGGGGTAGGATATATATTCTTGATAGTCTTCTTGTTGATAGCTCTGTAGTGTATGCACATTCGCATGGTCCCATCTTTCTTCTTCACAAGGAATATAGATGAGGCAAAAGGACTGGATCTCGGTCTAATGAATCCCAAGTCAAGCAGTGCCTTGATGGTTCACTCTATCTCATCCTTGAATATTTTTGGGTGCTTGTAGGGATGTACTTTGATAGGTGGGGTTCCTATCTCCAACTCAATCCTCTGCTCCACTCTTCTAATAGGTGGCCTACCATGAGGAAGGTCCCCAAACACCTTCTTATGCTTTTGGAGCAACTTTTGAATGTCTTCTGGATATTGGGCTGCTTCCAAAGAGGTACCCTTTGTGGTGATTAAAAATTTTGTAGCCCATGCAATGTCTCCATGCCTTAGTATGGATCTCATACTGTGTACACTTACCACTTGTTTTGGGTAGGTGTTGATACCTCTCAACACTACCTCCTTTCCATCTTCTCATTTGAAGCTCATATCAAGAATTTGATAGTATATTGAGTGCTTCCCAATGGAATACAACCATTGTACTCCCAAAACCATGTTAATATCAGCCACATTCACAACATAAAGGCTATCTGTAATGGTATGTTCTCCTATAGTAATCTGCAATTTAGGAATCCATCTAGAACAATCCATAGAATGATTACCTGGAATGATAATAGTGAAGCCTCCAAATTTTTCAGTAGGTAGCTTCCTCCTTTCAACCATAGCTGAATCAATGAAGTTATTTGTTTCTCCTCCATCCACTAACACAGTGACTGATTTTCCTTGAACCACTCCTTTCAATCTGAGTGTATGGAAGCGAGGCACTCCTGACAGTACTGCAATCTTTCTCACCTCGAGGGTAGGTTCTTCTTCTGTAATCTCATAGGCCACTTCTTCATCTATTGGGGCCTCTTCTTCTTCTTCCTCAGCTTCGCTCTCTAAGTAAACTTCAATGTATTGTGCTTTTCCTTTAGCACATCTATGTCTTGGAACCCATGGCTCCTGATAGGTGAAGCACAGCTTCGTTCTTCTCAATTCATCTCGATCTTGAGAATAGTTATCCTTTCTGAAGTTTCTAGAATACTTTTCATGGGTGGCCTTTGATTCTTAAATTGAGTAGGACCAATAGTCCTATGAGGAAATCCAATCCTCGGAACAGAGTCTCGCAAGTATCTAGTTCTACTTAGTGCATCTTGCAAGGTAGAGGGTCTATAAGCCTTCACCAAACCTTTCAAAGGTTCTGATAACCCTTCAATGAACAACATGATCAATCTAGATTCTGAGATATTAGAGACCATCACAGCTAGTGTTTGGAACTCAAATATGTAGGCTTCAGGAGTTCCAGTCTGCTTCACAAGTGCTAGTTCCTTGAAGGTGATATCATGATCTCTTCTTTCAAATATTTTAGCCAACCTCCTTGTGAACTCTTCATAAGTGGTCACTTGATCATGTCCAAGAGTTTTTAGGCCATGAAACCACCAATCATTGGATTCACCATATAAGTGTAGAGTATCCATCTTTATGGAATCTCTCTTAGCCATTGGATTCAACTAAAAATATGTATCAAGCTTCTGAATCCAAGAGCTAGCAGTGCATTTTATTGAACCATCAAAGTAAGGTAAATAAATCTTACCACTAGCATTTCTTAGCTCATAGTTCTGATTTGGCATCCGGAAGCTTCCTCTTGGGTTGGTCTTGTATTGTAGATCACAGAAGTCTTTGAATGGTAAACCACTTCTACACTCTTCATTCAATGTAAGGTACTCAACATAGTTGTCTTCCCATGAAGCAAGACCTCCATTTTGAACCTTAGTTTCCTCATGTTCTTTAGTAAACTTGGGCATAGTAGGCCTGGAGTGAGGTTGAGATTCCATATTGAGTTCATCAAGGCGATTGTGAGGCCCAGTTCTTGAGAAAATATAGCCACCAATGATCTTCCTTTCGCCATGTGGGGTACCATTGTTGCTCCCCTCTCCATTCTTGCTTCCTAGCTACTGAACTCTCTGGTCTCTTTCTCAGACTGAACAATATTGTGAGAGATGTCTTGTAATAATTTCATCATGCTTTTAAAAAAGAGTTTGAACTCATATTTTTCTTCATTGTGAGATATGTCTGACTCTCCTTGTAGTTTCCCTTCAGTAGAATTTATTTCTTCTCCCTCTTCTTCTTCTTCTAACAGAGGATCCTTCTTCTTAGAATCTGAGTATCTTCTTGGAATCATAGAAAGAATTCAAGAGAAGGTTCAGAGGACCATGCTCTGATACCACTATAATGTACCAACTAGGGCTGATGATACACTAACTCAATCTCTTACCAGACTCAGCTAAAATTAATGGATTCAGTGGCCTAGTTTTACTGGAGGTAGGAAAAATCAAGCACTCTCGATGGGAGGAGGACTATGATAGGTGATAATAGCTTTGCACAAATAACCAGGAAGATTGATGGTCCGAAATCAGCAAGGCTGAAATCTACTACAATGCTCCTGGGCACCCCAGCATATGCAAACTAGTACTTCACTATTCATTGACTGGAAGCTATGGGTGAAGGATTCTAAATTTAGGAGGGTAAATAAAATCAATTTATAGTCAACATACAGTCAATTTTAATTCCATAAAGTTAGAGAAAGTTTTGATGAATTATCACAAAGATATGACACAAATTGCTTACTAGGATTGCACAACTAGTTAGAATTCAGGACTTCCAAATAGTCAATGAAGGCTCACTAAATTCTGATATGATACTTGGAATAATTCATATGACATATTAAACAAATCCAGGAACAATAATTACTTCATTTGGATCAAGAGTCATTCATTTATCAAATGCATTCTGGAAACTAGTTAAATTCTATGCAAATCTACAAGGGGTGTACAAAACTAAGAATATTTCAAATTTATGCAATATTAAAGTTTATGAATGATATAAGAGGATCATAATGACTGTAATTACATCAGTGTTAAGCCAAGATGCTTCTCAAAATAGAACAAGAACTCCTCTCCTCTCAACACAACAAACTAGCATTGAAATCAACAGGAAGCTTGAAGATTCGAACCACGGACTTCATGACACTTCTTTTGAACTTCAAAACAAACTTGAATCAGCTAAAGGAATTTCAATAAAATCATTGACAATGGCCGAATTCCATCATCCTCTCATAGGAAGGAGGGGCACATCACCCAGATTGGACTAGGGGCACATCTCCCAAGTTTCTGAGGCACAATTGCTCTCAAACCAAAACTCAAACTGACAAAATATGTGAAGGGGGTGTGCACTCCTTTATTTATATTTGGAGGATGAATTGAGGAGCAAGTATCCTTAACTAATGCGCCATCATGAGTGGATAAGGAAGGCTATCTTTCCTTGTACTTTTCCTTTTTTCTTTGCTTTCCTCCTTTTTCCTTTTTCTGCCTTGCTTTCTGCTTCCTGCTTTGGATTTTTCTACTTTTTCTGGATTTTCTGACTTATCCTGCTTTTCTGTACTTTCCTGCTTTTTTGATTTGATCCTGCTTTCTGCTTTATGCTGCTTTTCCTTATTTTTTGTTACTTTTCTGATTTGCACCATCTTTCTTTCCTTTTTCCTGATTTTCTAGATTTGGATGCTTTCTTCTAACTTTTTTTGCAAGTCATCTCCAAAGTCAACCTCATCCACTAAGGTGCACTTATGGAGCATTATCCTCTTTTATTTATGATAAAATTATTTAATGGATGAAAATTAATTATTCCAAGTGCATAATAAAATTTAGGAAAAAATAATTCACACTCCTAATTAATTAAATGCGTGGAATTCAAAATTAACCCCATATTAAATGAGTTGTCTCCTCAACCCAAGGGATTGGTTGGGTTAGGAACTTGATCCAATGATCACTGTTGAGGGGACATGACATAAAACTAGTCGTTGAGCTCCTACAAACACTTTTTCGGAAGAAGAACAACTCCTATATCTACGACGTATTTACGAAACTTGACAAGAGGCTTATCTCACTTCTAAAGTACAAAAGAGATGGGTCAAAGTCCACTATGATAAAAATGTCCATCCTTGAGTCTTTTTAGAGGGTGAATTTGGTTTTGGTTTATAACCAAGTCTGATAAGTTAGGGGCAGGTAAATTTGAACCCGGGTGGTATGGACCACTTGTCATGAAAAATATTCTTAGACAAGGAGCTTATGATTTGTTTGACTATGATGGTGAATCGCTATTAGAGACCAAAATTGTATCTATCTAAAAAATACTTTGGGTAGGAACTGATGCTCCGCAACACTTGTTGTATTATGTTGTATTTTACTAACCATATTTTTGTACATTGGTTGTTTCACGCACACACTTATCTTGCTTGGTTTTCAGCTTGGTAGATGTCACAATAGACTTTCACTTATCTAGGATATGTGAGCAGTTCTAGCCATAGCACACAGAATATTGCTTCCGCTGCATGGGTGATATTTTTTCCAACCAGCCAACTTCTAAATTCAAGACAAGAAATTTTCTCAGATCTAGAACGAATGATATTACAGAGTATAACACAATCATTGAGCTTCTGGCTAAGGCCACTATCCTTGGCATCCATCGAATAATCGTCAAATTGGACTCACAGTTGGTTGTGTCTCAATTAAATGATCAATATCAAGTTCAAGACCCGATGTTGTATAAAATGTTTCTACAAGTACTTCTTCTAGAATGCCATTTTGAATTTATTTATTATATTCATGAAATCCTAGAAGTCATATTAGTTTGGTTCATTCATTAGTTAACTACGTACTTGATTGGCATATTTGTTATAGGAAATTTTTTTTCTTAAAAGCAAGCATGTACATTCAATCATGACATTAAATTGCACACACAATTTAATGATCATATAAGTAAAATTCGAGGAAACATTCATATGTATGAAAATAAAATCAATCACATCATAACCCAAAAGTGTGTCAAGGTTCTCAAATAAAAAATCGGTTGTAGGGATGTGAATGATGGAAACATAGTCTATCTAAAGAGTATCCAACTAATGATAGTATAAGTAATATAAAGTTTCCTCACAATGGCTCATCAAAAGAATCCTTTGGGCGATGGTACTCATGGTAGCACATCACTATTGTCACCACAAAGGCCAGCAAGCATGAAACCCGTGTAAACACTCCCACCACATGGGGTTGCATGCATCGCGGGATACCACAGAGTTGAGTCAATGGCACACCCATGGTTAGCCCTCCAGGTTCTTCTTTTGTACTTCATAGGTTATTTACAAAGAATTTCATTCTCAAAATAGCTCTTACAACTTTCCATTATTGTTTTGTATATAGAATGGTAGTCTTAAGCCCTTGATTTGCATTTTTTATATGTATGAAGTTTTCCATGATTAACAATTCCTTAAAAATCATAACCGTTCATCTACTATTTCTAATTGGAATTTTATTAAATAATGGAAAAAACTAATTTATATTTATAAATATAATATTTTTTAAATATTTTTAAAAATTTTGATTTATTAATATTTTTGAATTATTGAATTTATATATATCATAACTAAATACTTATGATATAAAATCAAATACAACCAAATGAGATGTAAGTTTTCTATATTATATTCATATATTCCTAAATATTAACAAAATTTCATATACTTAGAGACATGCATAGTTTCTTTTACCTATTTCCTAGTTCCATATCATCAAAGGAGTCGCCACATTGTTCAAGCATGACCACCACTTCGACAAACACTAATTGGTAAGAAAAGCAAGAGTTATGGGAGTATTTTCTTTAAAAATAAGTTCAGAAAATCTAAAATGACAATAAGTGTTGTGTCCACTCAGAATGTAGATTTTCCATACATAATTCGTACTTTCTTGCTTAATTTTATTTTGTCATGATTAAAGATTGTCTTTTAAAAAATATAGGTTTTTTTTAGTTGGTAAAATCGTTGTTTATTACAAAGACATTGCACTCTAATTCTTATTTTATTTTAATATTTTTTGCAATCTAAAAATCTAGACATAGTCTAATAAAATAAAATAATATTATTTTTCTCTAAAATTCAATACTTTTAAGATATTTAATCAAATTTCCATATTAAAAAAATGGAAAAGGACTAAAAATTCAATATCAAACTTCTAACAAGTTTGTAAAATAAATCAAAAAATCATTTGATGTTAAGAATGAAAAACTACGCTTTAACCATTCAATTTTCCTTGCAATAACATAATTTATTGAATTTTTATTTAACATTAAAAAAATACATAGTTATATGACCACTTGACCTCACCTTGAATCGATCAGACGAAATAGAATAATTGTTCATCTCGTGGCATCGCCAACATACATCACATTTTCGATAGATACGACATACTGATTGACAGCCTCTCTTTCTAAACATTTTCGAGAGTTATTGGAATCTGTGATCAAAGTCATTGTTCAATTATTGTTGTAAGAGACTCTCTAAGATTCCATTTCTGTTGTATTCTCGATGATTGTTGTATCGTTTTGTTCTGTGCTTGCATGCAACCAAAAACGAAAACTTGATTATGGAAAAACCATGACAAAAATAATGAATTTCGAGTCTCGACCTCTTTTTCTTATAAAATAGATTAAAATGAAAAATAGGCCTTTAAGTTATTTGGGTGGTTTGTACACTTAATGTATTAAAATAATAAAAACGATCTTTGACATCTAGTATGAGCAATAAGAATCCTGCTGCATAATTAAAAAACGATAGTCAAATCCATGTTGCGTAATTAAAAAGCTTTGAAATCAACATGCCATTGCTTCTGTGGTAACATATTTCAGAAGTAACGTAACATATGCAAGCCAATCAAATAAGAAATAAATAGTTTCAAAAATTAAAAATAAGTAATTGAAAATTTAAATAAAAAAATTTTATGTGAAAAAACATGAATTTGAATATAGATAAACTAATATAATCTTGGATTTCTATATATTATTGTTGGGGCGATGGTCTGCACCACTCGCTGTAAAGAAGATCATTGATTATTGAAGGTAAACCAAGAGCCATTCCAGATCCAAGAGACCACTTGGAATTCAAAATCCAAGGGTCATTTCTCATTATATTTATATATAATAATTCATGAAAAATTGGTGTGGTTTGTTCCTATATCTTCATAAATTAATTGTTTTGGGGACCTAACAATGATATCAAAGCCTCTTATTAACCTATGGCATGTGCATTGCTGCCATCTCGTGCTATATTTTCTGTTATTTGCTCCTATGCCAGCTCCAGACCTACAGAGGCCGTATTATTCTCTGCATTTATTATCTGATAAGAACGTGTCGTCCCTGCATTTATACGTTTATCTATCATATTAATTATTCTACCATACCGTGCAATCTGCATTTTTGACTACCTACTGAAGCGTTTCTCTCAAGTCTTCATTCTGAGAGATTCCTCTTCCTCTGCTATCCCAATGCATGCGTTCCTTCTCGACTATGTAACTGCAACTAGTGTGCTATTATGAAACAATAATATCCACTTATTTCGTGGATTTGGCCATTCACGTGGAACATAAGTAAAATACCCAACATGTGTCCATATTTCATATTCTCCCATGACCGACTATTAATTGTGTGAATCATTGAGGTGAGTTTGTGACCTGTGCACAATTATATACACCCTCCTCTTCCTTGCGACATGCGTTCTCTTGTTCGATGGTGTATTCCCCAATGTGTGAATACGTGAGCCCAATGATATTCTCAAAGTATTACATTACTACTGGAATGTAATCTAACCAAGAGGGCGTGAGCTTAAAAGTCTAGTGATTCTCCTCTCGACGTCAGCACTTGTGCTACGGTCAAGTTTGGATGAAGTACGTGTTGCTTGTGGAAATATTGGAGCACGTAGGCTTGGAGATAGCATGGAAAAATGAAAAGGAAGGGAATGTCAATCAACCATGACAGAGATATCAAGAAAATATCCTCTTGAGAAGGATGAAGGGGTTGACAACAGAGTCAACTCTTTTGCTGTGACCAAGTGGAGCTGCCATCCTCCCTCACGACCTATTGTTGTGACCTGAGCGTGGGATCTCTTGGAGCTACGTTGAACTGCTTGGAGATGCATTTTATTGCTTGTGTTATTGACTTCTTGGAGCTGCATCTTAGTGTGAAGTGTTAAGACCATTGAAGCATATCGTTGAAGTTTTTCTCTTCCCCTCTCTCTACAAAAGTTTGAGGGCTCATGTTCCCTCTGCCATCACCATTCAAAGAGTATTGGGTGCCTCCTTCTATCGACATGAAAATCTAGTGTGAATACATTGTCCATTGCGCAACTTGGTTAATTACTGTGTGTATTCCCACGACCTAGCTCTGTTGCCATGATATTACTGCTCCAAATGAAGAGCGAGAGTCCATTGTTGAAGAGTCTGGTGGATGCAAGCTAGTGTAACGCTGGTTCCTTGTACATAGTGGAAACCCTAATGTATGAAGTGTTGCTGCCAACTAGAGGTGCTTCACTAAAGCTTCATATAGTGTGAAAGAACTCCTGTCCATCGCCGTGAGGTTATAGCTAGATTTTACCTAAGTAGTGTGGTTGTATTTTGTTTTAAAGTGATTGAAGACTCCACTAGCGTGAAGACTCTAGCACCGTTTGGAAGATTAGCGTGAATACCTGTGCGTGAAGTGTAATTTGAAGACTCCACTAGCGTGAAGATTCTAGCAACTATCTTCTACGATGTGTCCAACCATAACAACAGCAAGACCGAACTTCCATTCTGCGCCATAAGTCTGGAAGTTGTGGCCTGGAACCAACGGTGTGCGTAGAAGAGCAGTGTGAGCCGATTCCTACTGTCAAAACTTAAGACCGACAGATTCTGGTTATAACGCTTATTAACTTTTGAACTTTTGAATGCATGCACACGGCTATAAGGAAGGCATTAAAACTTGATCTCACATGTAAGTCAATTTTTATTCTTTTTCTTGAAGTTGATTGCAAAGGTAAAATTAGGGATTGCGTGGTTCAAAGAACTTGTTGGACATGCAAATATGGTGAACTATTAAGTAAATGATAGTAATCTAAATAGATTTGGGATTATCCCATTGAAATTATAATGCTAATGTGGATATAAACCACTTGGAGGGATCTGTTATTAAATATCGGCGATCTATCTACAATAGAACATTGACTCTTGGTCTTCATTTTTATGGGTGATGGTTCAATGTTTTCAATAAATTTGTAATATATTAGTGAGATCTCCATGATATTGTGTGCGTCATAGTGCATACTCACTTCAGCAGAAACCCTAATTTCTACTTTCGTGAAGATTCGTGGAGCTGTTCTAATTGTTTGCATTGTTGGAATGATCGCATGCCTTCCTTTTCTTTTGTTGGATTAATGGGATTAGTACTTTGAATCTGTTGTTGAGAGGTTGCCTCTCCTATCCTCTCTTGCATTGATACACTTCTTGAAGCAATGATACAATTGGTTGCGTAATGCCACTCGAGACTTGTGACTGCAAAAATCAAAAGAGTTTGTTGTAGACATTGTGAAAAAAAGGTGCATATTTGGGACTGTTTTGGTGATGCTTCCACGTCATATTTTTGATAAAATTGCTGCATTTTGCTGTGTCTTTTGCTGCATTAATATTGCAGTACATTGCTACTATTGTAGCCTGTGGAGCGTGGATACAACCTCCTTTGAATACCATCCCTGCTCTTATAAGACTGTTTAAAAGTGATTACCTGTACTGGTATTATCATTTCATTACTACTGCTGCACTAGATTTGGGTTGAATGTTGGTTGCTGTGAAGTTTAGTTATGCATTGTAGATAAAATTTGAGTTGGACATGAAGATTAATGTAAATTTCTGTATAATAGCATTGCAGACTTGAATATTTGTAGAACTCAATGACAACGCTGCAGATGTAATTTGCATATTGTTGATGAATTTGCATGTTGCTACAGAATCGATTTGTATGTTGTTGCAGAATTGTTTTAATGTTGCATAATTGCTCCATGGTGTTGTAGAATGTGTATGTAGACCTACATAGTGCACATAATTTCTTGAAATGCATTGTACATGATTTGATTGATCTAGCCATCCGTTATCCTACATCTTTGAAGATAAATTGCAGTTAACTGATAAAAGTGAGCTTGCAGAAAAGATCTGAGATCAGTTTGGTGTGCTCACTTGAAGGATCCAAATAAGTTTGCAGTTGTTGCTACAACTGCTTGAAAATAAGAAAATTTCAACATTATTCATGTGTAGCATATTTCCAGTTCAACATTTAAGAATGTAACTTGCAAACTGTTTTTTGTTTGTAAGTTCTAGTATTTGTTTTGGTACTTGCATTTGTGTTTTGTGTGCAGTACCAAACTCAAGTCAAGTTGAATTGTACATTGTATGATGGTGCATTTTCGGTTGAGATCAATACCCCTTCTATTTTAAGTTTGAATTTGCTGAAACATTGCTTGTAAAGGGCGGATTTGCAAGAATTCCTCACTCTGATTGAGTCGTTGTACTTGGTCCTACCTGCACAAGGAGGCCTTAAACTATCTTCACCATGTCTAATTAAGAAGAAACATTAGAATTGTTGAACATTATAGTACATTCAGTTATTGCTGACTCAATCACAATCAACAAAGACACACTCCAAATTGTCATTCATCAACTAAAGAATTTGAAAGCCATTGAGGAAGATGCACAACACATGAAGCAACATTCTGAACTAGTGCTTGTTTAGAATAACTCCTTGTTTGAAGATGATTCCTATCAGCTGCCAGAAAACAATGAAATCATGTTAGATGTACAATCCATTCAAAGTTCTAGATGCCAATAGTGTGACAGAGTTGGCCATATGAAAGATCAGTGTTTTGATCTTCATCCTTGTTGATATTATGGGAAGCGCAACCATTCTTTGGATTGGTGTGTGAAGCTGAAGAAACCTGCAAGAGTGAAACTTGCAGCAGATTATTGTATTGCTTCTTACTTTGTACCTGACAAAGGGCAACATGTCACACTTCAAGTTTCGAAGCCTTGTGCTTCTGACAACAAACAGTTACGACCTTCCCCAAGTAAGTCATATCAAGCGAGCGTGATCGAAGTGAGTTTGGACAACCACTAGATTTAGAGATGCTTGATTCTGATATGCATATATTATGAAGATAGGAGATATACATGACATAGAGTACTCATGTGTTTTGTGTCTAGTTGTGACATCGTGAGAGTCTTCTCTCCTCGCATTGTTCCTGATAGGGGGGAATGAATATTGTCAGTAACAAGCCAGTGAGTACAAGTGAGATGGAACAAGTGATCTTGTGAAGAGCTATGTTTGACTGAGCTCTAGAGTTGGTGGTCATCCTAAAACCACCGGTATCGAGAGCACCTTATATTAACAGAAGCATGTGCAAGCTTCTAGCTAACTTGGCAAAAGGTTGTCAAGATGGAAATGTTCAGCAAGTTGCAACTGACTTCTTGTTTTCTACTCTCCATTTGGTTTGTGGTCATCCTAAAACCACCATTCCAGAGAACCTCTAAGCAACTGTTGTGACTAAGTTCCAGAGTTTTGTGAAAATCCTCACAGCAGATCTAAGAGATGATGTATCTCACAAGAGAATAATTATGATTAAGCAAGAAAATAGAAGAAGAGTGATACATGCAGTATAATGAGCAACAGAATAATATGGTACAGTAGAACTCAGATAGAAGCAATAATACTTCGGTCATACTAAATTATTAATCACAAATGGACATATAAATAATACAATGCATGAGGAATTCGAATGCCTAAGGTGGCAATTCGAATTAGCCTTCATGGAGTGATCAAAGGATCACTGGAGTGTCATCGGAGCACAACTAGGTGTCCTCATGATCATCGGAGCGCAACTGGAAGTCTTCATCATCATCAGTGGAGTCATCAATGCTCAAGTAACTGTCAACCATCAGTCAAACTAACTCTGGTAGGTGTAACTCAGTGTAACTAAGTGTAACTGAGTGTAACTGAGTGTAACTGAGTGTAACTAAGTGTAACTCAATGTAACTAAGAGTAACTGAATGTAACTGAGTGTAACTGAGTGTAACTCAATGTAACTGAGTGTAACTGACTATAACTGACTGTAACTGAATGTAACTGAGTGTAACTGAGTGTAACTCAATGTAACTGAGTGTAACTGACTGTAACTGACTGTAACTGAACTGGTAGGTGAAGAAGGGCGAGTTGCTCCCTAAAATCAAGGAAGAAGGACGCACTAAGCAACTGGAGGGCTAAAACTGAATAGTGAGAAGCTCCTGGGGGCTGGCTAACTGAGGGCTAGGTGCTGGACTGATGACTGGGATGCATGCAAAATGCATGCAAACCCTAGAATGCATGCAAACCCTAAAAGGTGCATGCATGACTGAAAATGTAAATGATCAAAATACTGGTGGGACTAGGATGGAGTATAGGAATATCCTAACAAGTTTGCAGTTAGCATTAAACCACACACATAGTAGAAGATTTCAGCTTCTGCTAGCCAATTTCGGTTGATGATCTACCAAAACCATCACTTTAGAGAGCTCTTGTATTTAGCAGGGGCATGTGCAAGCTTCTAGCTAACCTTCTTAGTAAAGGATGTTTGAGATGAAAATGTTCAACATGTGGTAGTTGTCCACTTCCACTTATTCAACTCTCTTCTTTTTTTTGAACTCATATACACCCTTCGGATTAAGGAGGGATTTGTTGGAGCCTAATCCTTTCTATTAGGATTGGTGTGCACCACTCACATGTAAAGAAGATCAATGATTATTGAGGGTAGACCAAAAGTCACCAGGGAGTCCAAGATACCACTTGGAATTCGAAATCCAATGGTCACTTTTCATTGCATATATGTACATTGATTAATGAGAAGTGGATGTGCTTTGACGCTTATTTCCTATGTCTTCATGGATAAATTGTCTCACCTAACAATTATGCTAAGCAAAACTCAAGCTTAGACCCCTAATCACTCAAAAGAGGCCCACCCCTCTATCAATAGGATTCGATCCAGCCAAAGGTTCCCCTATGATTACCTTGTTACGAATTCGCCTCAATCAAAAACCCCACCGTGGTATGCGCCAATTAGACCACCCCAACAACCACACAAGAACACTGATTGCACTAACACACAATTTTAGAAGTACTAATGCAATGGAAGGATACATAGTTGGAAGATGCCACAACACACAACCGTAAAATCATTCGACTTTGAGTTGGATACCTTGCAACTTTGAGTTAGATCCCTAGATCCCTACTTGAGAAACCTTGGTCCACGATCAAAAGTATTTTCACATTCCCAATTAGTGTCTACTTCACTTTTGCATTCCCAATTACGATGAAACCTAACGTTACGATTCTTCTCGCGTGCTTTAATCATTACGAAATGATAGTGTTGAACGCCCTTTCCCGGGTCCAAATACGACGTTGAACGCCAACAAAGTTGGGTTCTTTCGAAAAAGTGTTAACATGTGTCAAAACTCTGTTGGTGGTACGCATCAAATTGGCTCCCTTTCTAAAGTAAAGGAGTCCTTTGGTCCTAAGACTACTAAGAAAATTATTCGTACTAGTGCTAGTAACATGTATGTGTGTTTATTTTTCATTGGTTTTAAACTGCTTTTGCATTGGGAGTTGCACTTTGGGTTGGGATGTGAAAAGAAGTTTGAATGGGATGTGAGCACTCAACGATGTTATTTGACCATCTTGCCGTGTATTTGGTTTTTCCTATTTTAACATGAAAACAACCAATGATTAATGTCGGATTAAAATTTGAAAAACGTGAAAATACGTCAAACCATTGTCAAAATGAGCGCTGTGGACACCATATATCTATCCAAAAGCATATGCTATTTTAAGTATGACAAATAATGAACTTTGCAGATACATTTTATTTTAATCAAAAGCTTATTTAATAAAAAACTCCAGGAGATTACAAACAATGACCATAATTGTAACAATATATTTAATTGAACATGTTATTAAGATATATTGTATTTTAAATCTTTAATAATATGAAATAAGATAAAAAAAACGAGCACACAATTATGACAACGTATTTGCTTCAAGTAACACATCTATTTAATAAATATATGCGTTATATTATTTTATATGATAATTATTAAAAAAAAATTATATATTTTATTGAATTTTCGTAATGCTAATAAATATTATTAAATAATGCAATTTATTTCATGCATATATTTGGAATAAAGATGAAAAAACCATGCTAAACTCTTTGGTTTAAGAACTTTGTATAGAATATAATTTATTGGAGGTTTATTGCATTCAAATTCATGGAAACACAATTTGAAAAGGTTGTAACGCATCATTGATATAAAGAAAAGTGATAAAATTTTGTATACACATAGAGTTTCATAAACAACTAAATAGTAGTTATCACAACACAATTACGAGAAACAACAAAAACACCAAAGAAAAATGCAAGTAGTAATAAAGGAAATTTTCCTCAATCTTATAATGTTTTCTTCTTCCTTTTGACCTCAATCCATCCCTATACAAAGTGTTCCATTAGTACTAACTATATGTCACATTTTGATTTCACGAATTTGTAGTGGGGGAAACTAATTATATTAAGAGCTATCAAGTTCATAAAATTGCTTCGGTCCTCCTAATGGCACTTCATTGAAAAGTACCTTCCATTGGTGAGGGGAGGAGTGGGAGTGCGCCAGGGGAGGAATGTAATACCCCAGTATATGGTCATTAGAAATATGAAATGTCAATTGATTTTTAGCATGTTATTAGTGATCAAATTTAGCTTAATGACATGGTAATGATTCACCATGAGATATTGTTATTATCATTGGTGATTTTATAAATAACAGTTTTTAAATTATGTAAATAAATAAAATCAAAATTCCAGAGTTGATTGGGCAAGATTCCACTAAAAGAAGGACCCTGATAATACAAGTGGGAAAATTAATCTAGAGGTTTCATGTGTGAAGCAACTACATTTTTTCTCTCACCACTAAAATTGATTGAAACCTCTTCTCCAAAAATATAGTGAAAGGTGTTAACCTATTCTCTAGGATATGGAAGTGTCCAAGGGAGGATTCCTTTTTCATAACAAAAAAGGGGGAATTTGAATGGAAAAACAAGAACAAGAAAAAGGAAAACATGGAGAGAGGGAGGAGAGGTAAAATTGAGCCCCAAGAACCTATAGGATAGTAATAAGAAAAAAATGATGGATTTTAGAGAGGCAGATACTATGTTTGAGAAATTTTCAATCAAGTTGTTGGTCTAATGGACTCTCGACGGTCATACTGAAGAATGGTTGTGGTGTTCTATGAAGCATGTTTTGAGAGTGCCTAGTTGATCATGGTATTAAGAACGAGTAAATGTTCCTTGATAGACTTATGCTAGAGTGGAAAGCTCTCTATGCTCACCCTGAAGAGAGCCTTGTGGTGTTAGGTAGGTAGGTATTGTGAGTGGTTTCTAGCTGGAGAATTTACTATAAAACCCTACGTGTATAGATTGTAACTATTGAAGTAATTATATACCTCAAGATTACTTTTCCCTAGTGGTAACATGAAATAGCTTGGGGGTGGGTCCTGAGGTAGAGGATTAGAGGTTTCATACAAAACACCTATGGTTGGGTGATAAATGAATCTGTGGAGCTTAGTTTCTTAGAGGAATTTACAAATAAGTTTCCTTAACTCCTATAATTTTGTGTTTAAATGTATGTGAAATGTATTACTCCTTTATTCAGTTGGTTTACACAGTAAGGGAATTATTAGTATTTAAGGATAAATGAAAAAATAGTATAAAAAATACTATTGTACATTATTATTTTGTTTTATTAGCTAGTTCTTTCATACATGCAAGTAATGAAGGGAGAAAAAGTCAAAATAGGTATTAGTTGTTTATATATGTTTTTATTTATCCCTTTGTATACGAATGTATGAAGGAAAATAATAAACTATATAGACTGTAGATAACATATATTTTTCCTAAACAAATAAATATTTTAGTCTAAATATGATATATATATATATATATATATATATGTCACGTCCCGTCCCATCATTCCAAACCACAGAGGGAACTTGACTGTAACATGGGGGTGTCTGATTCTTCTCCAAAGCCATAAGACTAAATTTTACCATTTAAATAAAATGCATACTCAAATTACACAGCGGAATTAAAAACATATTAACACACAGAAAGATTGGAATGCATCAACATATCTATCCCAAGCAGATGATGAATCAACATACAGAGAATCAATCTCAGTCTCATGCTATGCACAAACTGCATATCAACCATATTAAGTAATCATTGCATTAACATGAATAATAAACATTCAGAACAAAGCACATAATGATCATAATTTAAACCACAGAGAATACTTATCTTTAAGATGAAACTGTCCAACAACTGGTTATGTGAGAGCAACGTTCCACCCAACCATAGGTCTATGTCCAGCCTGTATTCTTTTTAGTTGAGAGACCACCCCCGAGATGGGATGTGTATCCACTAAGGAGGAACTAGATAGGCTCACTCACAACCATGATCTCACACACACAGGCATGCTAAGCCAATGCACAGTTGGGTTTATCAAGCATGCAAGAGACAAATGAGGAGGATGCTAAGCCAGTGAGCTCAACCACAGAGCTACAGACATCTCAAGCTAAATTCATGCAATCCAATCCTCTGTTCAAACATTCACACTTGGATTTTCGCAATTCGGTGACCAAATAACTCAATCCCGTAATTGGATTTATGGGCTATAAAATCTGGGTTTTCCAATGGATTTTGCGGTATCTAATACTCTCAATTTTGCCCCAAGGTTCATATCTATGGATCCCCCATTGGATTTCACTGTCAATACCAAATTCTGGGCATTTATGGCACTTCAAAATGTGGATTCTTTCACAGTTGCGATTTCTGGTTTTCCTCACTGCTGGGCATGTGTAATGGATGATAACTGAAGCTTGGATGTTTAACAATGGAAAATGGGGATGACGAAAAAATGAATTCCCATGAGGTAGAGTGACTTGTGGGTCAAGGAAACAGAGCCCATACCCGACCATACAAATTTTTGGGCTGACCATGCTCCATTGAAGCCATGGATTGATTTCTTCAACAACTTTCGTACACATAATTAAATGTCAGCAAAGAAAGTCAAATGGGTTCTCAAGATGACATTTGGCAGCCTATGGTTCAATCCCACAACCCCCTCACCACTCCCTAGTGGATACACATGGCCCCTTCTCATTAGTTGCTCCCATAGCCAGTTTTGGTATTTTATTGCATGATGTTTATTTACATCATTTTTACAATGTTCCATGGCTAAATAGAACATGGGTAACATAATATCTAATACTTGCCTTTTTAACTAAAAATATAAGCATCCACTAGTAGGGCCTTGGCCTTGAGCTCGACGCTAGGAAAGCATACATCACATTTATACAATATTTACATTAAAAACTAATATATCCTAAGGGTCAAAATGGGGTATTACAATCCCCCCCTCGTTAGAATAACACTGTCCTTGGTGTTCCAATACTTAGGAATACATATACAATTTACACATCCAAAATTTTCAAAAATTTTGCAGATCTTCCCTGCGTTATATCCTTTACTTTGAACTTTCAGGACCAAGTTCTTTGGCTTCCACAAGCTGACCCTACAGGTTTTGATCTTCCAGCTCATCCACAAGTCTGAAAACTTTATGGCTGCTACCCTCTTGATGCTCCTTTGCTGGGAAGTTGTGGAGGCAATGGTTTCTTCCACATTTCCAACATTTCATTGGCTTCTTTGTCTTTTCCTGCCCAATTTCTTTTGAGTCTTCCCACCTGGAACATTTCTTAGTGGGATGATTGGATGAATGCCTCCTCATTGATCCATTGTCCTTTCCTCGAATGATTGTTTCCAAAATTATTTTTACCTGTCTTTGCAAACAAATAGAGTCCTGCAAAACCTTATGGTTCATCTCATTCTGCTATTTTTGTAGCTTGAGTAGCCCTCCAAGATTTTCTTGGGTCTTGGCAATTGTTTGGAGTAGATTTTCAGCCACATCTAATAGCTTTTGGTTTGTTTCCATGGACAATGTAGACAACAACCACTCTTTGCTCGCTAGTACCACTGCTTGTAATAGCTGCAACCAATTAAATTCCACTTCTCACCCGTGAAATACATCATTACAATTTCTGTTAGGTCAAGAATAATTTAAACATTAAAATTAGTCAATTAATTGCCCAATTGACATGGGTAGTCCATGCTTTATCCATGAGGCTTTCATACTTTTCATGCTTTCCCAACAGGCACATGAGCTCATTCATGTCCATTCTTTCACAGGGAATTAACTACTTTAGCATTCACAATTTATTTCAAGCAAATAAACACACTTTACTTTCAGCCATAACATGCATTCAACAATTTTCTGTTTTCTAAATGCATCAATAAAAAGTAAAGAGGAGAGTAAGGGTTTTCCCCTCTTATTCTTGTTCCAACCTTAAGCCACACCACCACTATGGTTCCATGCTCCTTAGCCTCTTTCACTTCCATGTGAATGCTTGACTTGCCCTTTCTTGGCTATGACAATTAGTGTCTAAGGTCTTTCCAAGACCCCTCAACCATGAAACTTTTTTCACATGGTTTGTCTATAAAACTCTTGGCTGCTAGGACACACAAAAGTCCACTAGATCCATCTTTCATTGATGCCCATATAGAGCTTTCTAGGATAATAACATGTCCAAATGCATCCTTCGGATGCTTTCATAGTTCTTGCTTTCCTGTAGTGACCCAAATTCCCAACATAGAAACAATAGTGTATCAGCTTGGTTGTCATAATACATGTTCATGAAATTTTCATTATCCAATATAAAAAAGGAATGAAAATTAAATGCTTATCTTGGCCATTGTCTTCCGATTGTCCTACTGGTCTCCTCCTTGGTCTTAAGACAACTATGGCCCTCACAAGTCTCTACTCCACCCAGGTGACTTTTAGGGTGTGCATCGAAAGGTAACCATGTTTCTGTAAGGCACAAACCAATTGTTCATGCATACTAATGAACGTTTGGCAAGCACGTTGGCTCTACCACAACATCCAATATTTAATGCCCAACTAGTTTACTCTCTTGATTTACCAAGCATTGGTGGTGCCAAACCAGTCCCATACCTGGCTTTCCCTCTCCATTGCCAAGCTATCACATCCGTCTGGGTCATCAGCCAATGAAAGGAAACTGCACCACGACCATTTCTAGGTCAAGGCTCTACTACGGAGCCATAGGCATCTCATAGTTTTCAGTCAGTCTCGGTACTTCATCTTAGTGCTGATCTAATAGATTTTTTATGCCTTCATCAATATCACCACACCTCCACACACACATCAATTCTTCATCCGCACAAGGATGACACTCCTTCTCTTATGCAAACCAGTGGTTATCTCTAGGAACTCTATAGGTAACTCTCTTGACTGCAGGCTAGCATGGCCCCACAATACCCACTCACACTACACAAGGATGATACCTCTTTTCTACTACACAGCTCCTCGGGCCTATCTATCCCTTCTAGTGCTATTTAGTGTGAGCGTAGAAAGGTTACCACTACCCATATAGTCCTCTTGAGTACCCTTTCTTCACTTTGCCTCTTAATGTGTAGCACCAATTTGCATGTGTATAAGCTGACAACAAAAGAAGGATAAGCAATCTCATCAGTATTAATGTTCCAAAATTGCAAACATATTTCATAACATTCACTATCAAATATTGAAACACCAGGAATGCGTCCATTCCCTTAGGGTGTAGTCAATATTGAAAACCCTAACATAACCCAACACCATAAAGGTGTGCACCCCTTCCCTATGTGAGCCATGTAGGCCCTAATCATACTCAAGCAGCCTGGAATAATAATGAAATAATAAAACATGCTCTGCATATTGACTCTAACAATTAGACATGCATATTCTTAGCTAGGGTCACATAACACTTGTCCATTTGTAGATGTAGTCTTTCTTCATTAATGAGGAATGGGGGCTCCCTTCTCTGAGTTAATAGTCCCTTGCTTTTCCACCCCAATCCTTTTTACATTCCATATCCCACATATACACTCTTGGATTAATTTTACCATCTCACTCACATGATTTTCCAACATGCAGTGTAGCTGGGATATTATCAAAATTTACTATGGTGTTTCACCCGAAACCCATTTCCAAAGTATGGGGTCCTTCCCATGGAGTTTGGCTTCTGCAGGCCATCACACATAGTCTTCCTGCAATGTGTCTTCCTGGCACATTTATCAAATATCCAAACAGTCAGCAACATTTTGACAATCAAATTCAAATATGATTATTCTATAACCAATCAATGTCATTAATAATTAAATTCAATATGAATTTGCAGTTCTATCTACTACATAAATAGATTTGCTTAGCATTGAGGCTATCCTCATATTGTTTGGCTCTCGTAAGTGGTATCACTCTATCCATTATGGTTTTATGCTTGCTAGCATAACATGAACATCCACTTACAACACGTCCTCCTGACACAATTCTATGCAAGGCAACGGTGATTAGCAATTATCAGCAATTTCTCAAATCTGAAATCTACAAGTCCAAATTGACAATCTGTTCTGCACATAAACTATTTTCACAGCCATGAGATCCTTCTCATGAGGTTTGTCTCTTTTACATGGTAGATTCCAGCCTTCATCATGGACTTACCCGCATTGCCATGCCCATAACAATCTACCTAAAATCTGAAACTTCAATCAGCCAAACACTTTGTAAGTCTCTATGCATATAATATTTCATTGTTGCAACAGTCACTGAAGCATTTTCAGAATTGTAACGCTCCAAAATTCAAACACTTCCATCTTTTAACATATCAATATGACCAAACTCATTTACTTCACGTGAATCATTATCATACTAAAATTGCAAGGTTGAGTCACATCATTCATGCAATTTAAATGAAACTTTAGATACTCATTATTTCACAGTCATATGATTTATACAACTCTGCCCTTCCACATAGTATTCCGACAGCCCATTGATCATGACTACCTTCTTCACGCACTTGTTATTCTGCATTCATAGTAGCTCATGAAATGATCCTAGAATTATCATCAATTATTTAGTTTGCAATAACAAACACACCCTCCCCGTGCATTCATGCAATGCATCACAACATGTGCACTCACACTCATGCATGAACATTTACAACATTTTCCTTATCCTTTAATGTGCATTCACACAATGCAACCACAAGATTATAAATTATCCTAATGCATATCCACTCAATGCCACCTTGCATTGGTTCATGAATATTATGCATTCAAACATATTATGGCTTAACCACGACTACCTCATATAGCATGCATTACTATAATCAGGACCAGCAGTCCTCACTTGCTACACGGTTATTAAACTCATAACCAACATACACATGGCATGATATATTTTTATATGAATGCAGTATAAATTTATAAACAATCTCATGATATGAGGCCTCTTTCCTTCACCACCCATACTCCACCATACTATGGTAGTACGACATCCACATGAATACATTCAACCTTGTAGGCATACCATTTTATGATTACTAAATATGGTTCAATGGATTCTTACCCAATCCCCTTTCAACACATATGCAACCATTATAATTAAACCATTACCTGTATGGATCCCATTTACACCTTTTATGTTACCTGATCAGTTGGTCTCCTACAAAGGATTACAGAATTCTTCCACCAACCTCTTGATCATGGATTTGCTGCCCTAACCTTTTCTTCATAAGGTTGTTGGCCAAATGCAACAACATCATCAACATATTTATCCATGCTTCTATTGTCTTTGGTCCTACAACCAATACCAACACTAATAGTGATTATCAACCATAATTAGTGGTTCATTGCATATGTATAACCTTACTACTTTTACCAATATGTAATATCATATGTGTGTACAAACATCTGCTCATGCACTATGCAACGTTTATTAATATGCCAGCCAATGCATATTCATGCCATCCCTCTATTCTCTTGTATTTTAGCATTCCCATGCCATAAATTTTCTACACCTCAATCTCATAAAATATAAATACAGTAGCAAAACATGGTTAAGGAATTCTCGCTTTCCAATCCCTCATCGCCGCATGGGATTCCTCTTCCACATCATAGCTGGTCTGATTTCATGGCCTCTAGCAAACACACAAGGAATCATTAAATATGATTTTATCACCAAGCATCAATTCAATACACATACACAAGCATAGTATTTTAACTTGCTACTTTCCAGGCATGCAATTCTAGAAATTGCCCATATTGACAACAATTTTGTCAAAATAGCCACTCGCACTTTTCTACTATAAATATCTATGATATATGAAAACCTCATTCAAAACTGGTTATGCACCACTGTTCCCTGCTGGATAAGATTTCCAATGCCTATCCACGTGATCCATTCTGACTTCGGGTGTGGGAATTACCGTTACTTAAAAAATGACAATTTTTACCAAAATTCTGCATTTTTACACAGTTGCAAAATATCCTGGAAGGCCAACTTTAGCCACCTATAGAAGAAAATCTAGAAAGATTCATAAAAAAATTTATACCGGGCGAGGTTAGTCCATACAACAAGGAACACTCAGCAACTTGCGTATCTATGTTTCGATGTACCATTCATCTCCTATAAAATTATGGGTTTGACTACTTTTCACTTTTAACTTTTTCCAAAATTTCAATTTTTTTGCCAAAAATGGCTATCTCCCAAACAGTGCATTTCTAGAAAATCTCCGTCTAATGTAAATGTATGCTTCAATGAGAATATGAAATGTTGAGTTCAGTAAATTTCTTGAATCCTTCATCTAAGGTCTCTTTCATCCACTGCAAGCTTTTCAAAATCTCCAAAAGGTGGCCCAGAATAGTGCTTTTTGGCCTTCTCACTCACTCTGACTCCACATACTTTGGAGTTTGGGTCCAAAATTCCAAAATTAACACTGTGCCTGCTCCATGGCAGCTCCATATCAGTTTCATCTCCTTCCGACCTTCTGTCAATCGTTGAGACACCGATTTGTAAAAGCCATTAATTCCAATTTTATGCCAAATTGGGGCATAATGGGCTCGGTATCTTCACTGAAACTTTCATGGCCTTCGTTAATAGAACGCCACTGAACTCATCCAATTCTGATTCCGCATGCTTCTGCAATCCAAAAATCAATTTTCAGGCTCTATACTTTTTTTTTCCACAATCTGCAAGTTTCGCAACCCGCAATCTGCAATTGCGGGTGGGGAAAGCCAAGTCGCAAATACGAAAATTTAACATTTTCGCAATCCTGCAACACGCATCCCGCAATCTGCAATCCACAATTGCGGGTGTGGAAAGTAAGAACGCAAGTTCGAAATCTTAAATTTTCCGCAATCCCGCAATCTGTACTGCGGGTGCGGAAATGCCAACTTTCCAACCCGGAAATATTCCAACCCGCAATCCCGTAATCCTGCAATCCGCAATTGCGGGTGCAAAAAGCCAAATCAGAAATCCAAAACTTTAACATTCCCGCAATCCCGCAATTCCGCAATTGCGGGTTGTGGAATTGTGGAAATCTAAAACGCAAAATTTGGAAATCCTTGTTTCCGCAATCCGCAATTGCGGAAACACCTCTGTTTCAGCAACTTGCGGGGCTCATATCTCCTCCGTCCCTTAACCAAATCAAGTGAGATTGGTACCATTGGAAATATCTTGGAAAGATCTATGCAACAGTGTGATTCTTTACCATACCTGGGAACTCTGATCTTGCCATTTTCCAAATCAAAATGCCACCCAAAACTTCATGAATACCACGTTGAAACACTTATGATATATGCCTGCAAACTTAGAGTTTGGCCCAAGCATCCCTAGTGCTGCAACATGGGATCTGATACCACTATGTCAAGTCCCCTCCCATCATTCTAAACCACAGAGGGAACATGACTGGAACATGGGAGTGTTTGATTCTTCCCCAAAGCCATAAGACTAAATTTTACCATTTAAATAAAATGCATACTGAAATTACACAATGGAATTAAAAACATATTAACACACACATAGACTAGAATTCATTAGCAAATCTATCCCAAGCAGATGATGAATCAACATACAGAGAATCAATCCCATTCTCATGCTATGCACAAAATTCATATCTATTAGGATATCTCATCATTCAGTATGTACTTTTGGATGCACTCTGCATGCATGCATGCATTTTTCATGCATTGCATGCATCCGCATGCTGCCCAGTCATCAGTTTGGTACCTCCAGCACCTAGTCCCTAGTCTCCCAGCACTCGGGAGCTACTTTCCACTCAGATTTATCCCTCCCATCCATTCATGCATCCACTTCTCACCTTCCACTGCAGAAGGGCACCTTTTCTCACCTACCAGTCCAGTTCACTTCAGTTAGCCACCAGTCTTTCCTTGATTTGAGGCTAGACTGACTCCTCACTGCTGTTATCACTCCGATTGACCTCCGATGAGACATGAATACCTATTCTGAGTGTATTTAAATCCTCATGCGCCCTCCACTGAGCCTCCATCCCTACATTAGTGCCACTTACCATCAGTTACACTTATTACACTCAGTTAGACTCAGTTTGACACTTGTCTAACAATGACTTGTGCATTCATGACCACCACTGATTGATGATGAGGAATCCTAGTTGAAGCCAACCTATGTTAGGCAGTATATTCGAATGAACTCCTTGGCTAATTCAAATTGCTCACTCATTGTGACAGTATTGTATTGTAATTATACCATTCTGGATTATAGAGCACTGATGCATTCTCTTGCACAGTTTTAATCCAAATTGTTTAACATCTTTGTGATTGATATTCTTGTTCAATAGATCTATTTTGACTAATTTTACATGGTATTAGAGCCATTGTAGGGACAATATCTCTCTCCTATAGGTATTCTACATGAATAATTGAGTGAATTTGCTCAAAAATACTGAAGTTTGGCATGCAAAATCTCATGTGCAATTCCTCCATGTGCATGCAAAGCGGAAAAATACTCTCCAATCCACTCAAGAAGCCTTGAGTTTTCCACAGAATTCCTGGATTTGATACATCGGATCTTCAAGCTTGCTTGATCTCCAATCTCAGGTGTGATGCAACTCTAAAAGGGTGGAATGTTCAACCTTATGGTTATTGTTTGTTTGTGATTTGCAAGTTTCTTACTTCTTCCATTTGCATTCACTATTGCAGAGATGGAAGCTTCTTCTTCACAAAATCTTCTCACTCCATTCAACTATGATGAATGGAAACCAAAGATAATTGCATGCTTGAAGAGACAATGTCTCTTTGATATGTGTATTGGTATTACAAGAGATTTTGTTTCCGATAAAGAGGAGAATGATTGGCTTAGTGATTGTGACAGAGCTTTTGGGACAATATGTCTTGCTATGTCTCCTTGTATGCGCTACCTCAATACTACTGCTAAAAATCCAAGAGATCTATGGGCCCAACTCAATAGAGAATTTGGAAAGCAGGAAGAAGAGGATCATGCTAGCCTTTTGGAGAAAAAGCCCAGTGAGATCTCCTTATGTGCTCTATCTGATTATGTCTTAGCCTCATCCATTTTTCATGACAAAGAAGAAACTGTAGATTCAACACTCATTCTCTCAAAGTCTTCTATTTCGAATTCTGAGCAAGATAAACCAGCTCATACTCTATATTCCAAAGAGGTTCTTGAATCCTCTCTTTCACATGATTTTGCGGGCATGCAGAATAATGATCTACTTGATGTTTTGGAGGTAAAATATGATTTTCGAGGTGAAGCATTCATCCTCCTTGATTGCATGCCTCCTATAAACTTTTGTTCTATCATTTGCACAGTTTTTACTCCAAATTGTTTTACATCTTTGTGATTGATATTCTTGTTCAATAGATCTGCTATAACTAATTTTACATGGTATCAGAGCCATTGCAGGGACAATATCTCTCTCCTACAGTTGTTCTACATGAAGAATTGAGTGAATTTGCTCAAATTTGCAGAAGTTTTGGCATGCAAAATCTCATGTGCATTTGCTCATGTGCATGCAAAGTAGAAAATACACTCCAATCCACTCTAGAAGCTTGAGTTTTCCACATAATTCTTGGATTTTATACATTGGATCCATTCAAGCTTGCTTGATATCCAATCCCAGGTGTGATGCAACTTTAAAGGGGTGGATTGTTCGACCTTATTGTTCTTGTTTTGATTGTGATTTGCAGGATAATCTTCTCCATCAAGTGCATTCACTACCTTGTGATTTCCAGGTTCTCCTTCATCAATTGCACTCGTTCTCAGTGATGGATTCCACTTCTTCAAAGCATACGCTAACTCCTTTAAATTATTTTAATTGGAAAGATGACATGGAGATAATATTGCGCTAAAGAGGGTTCTATAGAGTCACCATGGGCCTCAAATTGGAGCCAAACGCTCTCATTGAAAAATCAAAATACTTCAATAAGCTTGATGAAGCTTTTGGTCTTCTTTGCCTATCCATCTCCAAGGATCTTCATTTCCATCTCAACAGATTGAAGTCTCCAAAAGCAATATGGGAGAAACTTGACCAACTTTTTGGCAAGCAGGACGAGCTTAGATCCTTTCAATTGGAAAATGAATTGATTGCTCTTAGTTCTGAGAATTTTGAGACCATCAATGAGTTTTTCAAAAGATTCAAGCACTTGGCATTGCAGTTGAAGAATAGTGGTGTTGTGAAAGAGGATAATAAATTGATCCTCTCCATTCTTTCAAATCTTGGTAAATATTTCTTGGTATTTGTCTCTACTTTCAAATCTGGTCAGCTAACTACCCCAAATTGGAAGATGCCTACCTTGAATTCCTTCATTGAATCCGTTACCAAAGAGCATGACAAGTTGATTCAAATGGGGTCCATAAGCTCCAAAGATTCAGCCCTATTTGTTCAAGGATCCAAGAATTGGAATGTCAAAGGGAAGCAAAAGAAAGAGAAGCCCAAATTCGAACCAAACAAGCAAAGAGAGAAAGGCAAGCAATCGGATGCACCATATGGTTCAAGGAACAAGCAAAAGGGTAAAGAGGGTAAAAAAAATCTAAGTGTTCATATTGAAACCGTGGCTTTCATCCTGAAAGTTCATGCATGAAGAAAACAATAGATCGAATGGCCCTCCTTTTGGAAAAGAACAACATATGTCTTCCCGACGATGCCTCAAATCATATGGCTGAAAATATTGACTCCTTCTCTTCATTTGATCCAAACAACTCCATCCCCATCCATTTGGGAGATGACTCAAAAATTTCATCAAATGGTAAAGGTACCATCCATTTAGAGCATGGAAGTTTTCCGAATGTTCTCCATGTGCCTTCCTTGGCTTCAAATCTACTTTCTGTGTATCAAATGACACACACCGGTGAACCGAAGCAAGTGACATTAAACCCTAACAAAGTTGAAATTTCTAATATAGAAAGTGGAAGACTTATTGCAGTTGGAAAGGCAAACCACACTACAAAATACTATGAGTTTTCTCACTTTGTGTTGCTTAAAAATCCCACTGCTCTCCTCACTCATGGCAACGAGGTTAGTAGGATTTGCCATGAAAGGTTTGGACACCTTAATTACTAGTATTTCCTACTATTACAACAGAAATCCATGGTTCATGGTCTTCTGCAACTCCGTTCCTCGAAAGGAATTTGCCTCGATTGCATTGTTGGGAAGCACCCTGAGCACAAGTTCGACCACGGCAAAGCTAGCAGAGCTTCTACTATTTTGGGCCTCATACATTCTGATATCAGTGGTATGATTCCAAATATGTCCATGAATGGTTCAAGGTATGTTTTGACATTCATCAATGACTTCTCCCACTTTACTTTGGTATTTTTTCTCAAAAACAAGTCAGAAGTGCCTGAAAAATTCAAGGATTTTAAGGCTTCTGTTGAGACCGCCACTGAGAGAAAGATCAAAGCTCTTAAATATTATAATGGCAGAGAATATATCAAAACTGAGTTGCTGCAACTTTGTGCCAAAAGCGAAATTCATATCCAACATACAGTTCCCTACACACCCTAACAGAACGGTGTAGCGGAAAGGAAGAATCGGTCACTGAAAGAGATGGCTACCTGCATGCTTGAGTTAAAAGGTTTGGCTGCAAATATTTGGGATGAAGCCATTAATGTTGCTACATGCATTCAGAACCGAGTTCCACATTCATCCATGAAAGGTAAAAATCCTTTCGAAGCATTCTTTGGTCGCAAACCAAATGTGTCCAATTTGAGGGTTTTTGGCTCCATTGCATGGGCTAGAATTCCTTCTGATAAGAGAAAGGCTTTGTATCCACAAAGTATTGAATGTATACTGATAGGATATGGGGAAGAATCAAAAGCATATAAAATCATGAATATCAAATCCAAAAAGATATTCATAGAGCGAAGTGTGAATTTTGAAGAACCGCTACCAGATCTGAAACTAGTTGAGGAAAACACTGCCGATCCGCAGTCTCCATAAGAAGAAGATTCAAGAGAATATGAAGAAATAATTGGGACTAATATTTATGATATTTTATCAAACTTTGATGGCCATGACATATCAAGTTCGGAATCATACCATAATGATCCTCCTTAGTTACCAAAGTGGGCCCAAAACACTCTACATTTTGCTACTCCAAACATTGAAAATTTTGTTGATCCAAGGAGAACAAGAGCAGACTTTCAAAGAGCAGGTATGGCTCTTTCATTTTCTGATCCATTATTATCTGAGAAATGTTATTTGATGATTGGTTCAAATCCCAAATCATACTATCATGCCCATCGAGATCCACGATGGCAAACCGCCATGGATGAAGAGTACAGTTCTCTTCAAAAGAGCAATACATGTGAGCTAGTTTCTCTTCCACCTGGAAGAAAATTAGTTCAATGCAAGTGGATATACCACATGAAAGTTGCTTCTGATGGCTCTATCAACAAATACAAAGCTAGTTTGGTGGAAAAAGGTTTCTCCCAAGTCCAAGGTGTGGACTACACTGAGACCTTTGCACCGGTTGTAAAGATGGATTCCATCCACCTAGTTTTGGCCATTTCCACATCCAAGCACTGGGAAGTGCACCATATGGATGTGAAGAGTGCTTTTTTACATGGATATATTGATGAAGAATTATATATGAAGCAAACAGAAGGATACATATCAGATCCATTATTATTTTCCAGGTTGAAGAAATCTTTGTATGGATTGAAACAGGCCCCAAGAGATTGGTACGCAAAGATGGACTCCTTCCTTCTTTCTCAGAATTTAAAAAGATGCAAATCTGATCCGAATGTGTACCTACATCAAGTTAAAGGTAATTTTCTGATTGTTGTTTTATATGTTGATGATCTTCTCATTACTGGTAGCTCTCTCCTTACAATTAACAAGCTAAAAATGGCTTTAAATCTAGCTTTTGATATGAGCGATTTGGGCTTGCTTAAGCAATTTTTGGGCTTGGAGATAGCTCAAAAATTTGATGGGATCACATTATCTCAGCAAAATTATGCTAAAGACCTGCTATTAAAGTTTAATATGGCAGAATGTAAGGCTTCTCTATTTCTATTCGTCTCAGGAATTAGTCTTGAAGAGGGAAATTCCACACTGCTTGGAGATTGCACTATGTATCGACAGTTGATTGGTTCGCTACTTTAATTGACACACTCAAGGCCTAATATTTCATATGCCATGAGTGTTGTATCAAAGTATATTCAGCAGCCCCATGAGCTTCATTGGCGGGCAGCCAAGCGGATCTTGCAGTATGTGCAAGTTACGAGACATTTTGGCATACATTATGCTGCAGATTCTGAGCTAGATTTCATTGGTTTTACTGATTCAGATTGGGAAGGTGATAGCATAGATCGGAAGTCCACTTCTGGATATGTTTTCATGATTGGACATGGGCCTATTTTCTGGTCAAGCAAAAAGCAGGAAGCCATTGCACTTTCTTCAGCAGAGGCAGAGTATCGAGGGGCAGTCAATGCCTGCATTCAGGCAGTTTGGTTCCAGGGTATTCTTTCCGAGTTTGATTTTGGTAGCAGTACTTCGACTATCCTATTTTGTGACAATCAAAGTGCTATTAAGATCTCCACCAATCCAGTTCAGTGGTAGAGGACCAAACACATTGAGATTCATATGCACTACATCCGAGAGTTGGTGCATGATCGCACTATCATTCTGCAATATTGCCTTACCGATGAGCAAATTGCAGACATCTTCACCAAGAGCTTCACTGAGAAGAAGTTCTCTTACCTCCGTTCACTGTTGGGGGTGAGTTCCATCATGGTGGAGACATATTAGATCCATTTTTATGTTTAGCTTGAGGGGGGCTTTCTTCCCACTGGGTTTTCCCTCTTTCCTCACTTAGCTTACAGCATTTTTTGGATTATTGTATTGGGGTGACCTTTTGTCTCAGTAACCAGGGCCCTAAATTTTTTTTTTTACATCATAGTATAGCTTGAGGGGGGGCGTTAGGATATCTCATCATTCAGTATGTACTTTTGCATGCACTCTGCATGCATGCATGCATCCGCATGCTTCCCATTCATTATTTTGGTACCTCCAGCACCTAGTCCCTAGTCTCCCAGCACTCAGGAGCTGCTTTCCACTCAGATTTATCCCTCTTAGCCATTCATGCGCCCACTTCTCACCTTCCATTGCAGAAGGGCACCTTTTCTCACCTACCAGTCCAGTTCACTTCAGTTAGCCACCAGTCTTTCCTTGACTTGAGGCTAGACTGACTCCTCACTGCTGTTATCACTCTGATTGACCTCTGATGGGACATGACTACCTATTCTGAGTGCAGTTGAATCCTCATGCGCCCTCCACTGAGCCTCCATCCCTACATTAGTGCGACTTACCATCAGTTACACTTATTACACTTAGTTAGACTCAGTTAGACTCAGTTTGACACTTGTCTGACAGTGACTTGTGCATTGATGACCACCACTGTTGATGATGAGGACTCCTACTTGGAGCCAAGCTATGCCATGCAGTATATTCGAATGACCTCCTTGGCTAATTCGAATTGCTCACTCATTGTGACAGTATTGTATTGTAATTCTACCATTCTGGATTATAGAGCACTGATGCATCTCTCTTGCACAGTTTTTACTCCAAATTGGTTTACATCTATGTGATTGATATTCTTGTTCAATAGATCTGTTGTGACTAATTTTACAATATCAACCATATTAAGATAATCATTGCATTAACATGAATAATAAACATTCAGAACAGAGCACAGAATGATCATAATTTAAACCATAGAGAATACTTAATGCGTAGCTCATAAATTAGCTAGAGTTAATTATCCTTCTTTATATTGAGTTATAGTCGTGAAGAGGCTCGACCTTCATTGTTCCTGAAGAAATTTAAAACTTAAACCCTCGCACATCTATTCTCTAGAGAACGAATACATTTGGGAAATTAAAACCCTAGTATAGGGTTAATATTTTGAAGTATTGCTCTCTAACACTAAAACTAAAGCTATTAAAGGAAAATCTTGTAACAATGAGCAAAGTAATATTTTTGGAATCCATTAATGGGAAATTGTTTACTAAAAGAAAATCCAAGCCTATGGAATAAACTTACCCTGAATTAATAAGAAGATTGGAACTTTGGTAACTCGGTCATGGCACTTTGAATGTCTGAAACTACAAGTTACTTCTTTGCAAACACTCGTTGTTTCACCTTTGGACCAGGGAGTGTTTTATGAAGAAAGGCTAAATACAATGAATGAATTGGGTGGTTTACCCCATACCTCTTGGGAGACCCAAAATACATTGAATGATAGGGTAGTACTTTTGATACACCCATCCAAGCAATTTTTCACCATTACAATACTCTTTGAAACCTGTCGAAGTTAACACATTCAAGAGTTTAAATCTTATACATGTGCGTGACATACCATGTGTTTACACATTGGTACATTAAGGAACCCTAGTGGTAAACACCACAAAGTTAATAAGTTATCCAAGGTATTTTGGGTTAGTATATACATGGATATATGTAAAACATTTAAACAAATTATATAAAATTATATTAAAACAATGATCCAACTAAAGAAATGGGTTGGTACAAACCTCTCAGAAATGGGCTGCAATTGATTGTGCTCACAACAGAACTTTAAAGCAATGGGCTAGTAGAAATGCAAAAGAGATGTTACAAGTGGGAAAGTGGTACAAATATTAAAGCAATTTATTGGAATCATGGTCACTATGTGGTGCATTAGAAGTTAACACATGGTCACCATGTGAAAAAACATATAGACATATATTGTGACTACATGTTACATTATGACTACGTGTAACAAAAATCAGCATTGTAAGTTCAAAATCAGCATTGTAAGTTCATAGCATGAAAGTGTTCGCTAAACATAAAATGCTAGTTAACTAATTTTAACCTAGAGATAGCATTAATGCATTTCCAAATTAAGAATTTATTCATTGTTGTAACAAATATAAGTTTTAAACTTTCAATTTGATGAAAACCAAAATCATGCCCTAATATGAGGCCAAATAAGAGGAAGTTACTCATTGGTATGGAAAAAGTGTATTGTGTATTTTTTTATTAATTAAACTTAGGATAAAAGTTTAAGAGCTACCTTCATTTTTGTGAAAAATATTAGATATTATAGGAAGACAAATTATATAGTCCATGTTACCTTGGATAGGAACTAAGAAGAGGAGGAGGTACTTTAAACTTTATTTAACAATAATATTTGGAGGGGATTTGTTTGAGATGTGCAGATTGTTTAAGAGCGGACAACTCTATCGCAAAGAAGAACAAGGAAAAAATAAGAGGGATGTCATGTAAATAAAATAGGAGAGAGATTAGGGGGGAAATGCGAAAATAGAGAGTTAAGGAGTCGAATGAGTCTCTTGGGAAAGAGGTATTCCAAGAAAGAGGAATAAAGAGAGGAAGCGAGAAAAGGGAGCAACTCCACCAAGACAGTTAGTTAGAATTACCAAAGTATAATGTATAAGGGAGAGTTAATAAGGAACAAATATGGGAGCTTTTGGAAACAAGAAAAGCATAATTATGGAATATACAAGGTAGAATTAGAAGTGTGGAAATTGAAGAATCAAGTGATAAGATATTGAAAAATAAAGAAGGCAACGAATAAAATAAATATGAAGGGAGAGGAGGCACGGGGGGTTCACTCAGTGAACTTGTTATATAGCACAATCGTTCACATGATATTAAAGAATATCCCTAATTTTACTAAATATTGGAAAATTCCTCCTAAATTTTTATTGTTGAACCCCCCTCCCAATATGCCTTTCCAATTAAGAAAACCCCTAGTTTCACCATATATTATATGTATCCATTTTTATAAACCCATTTTTAATACCCCCATTATATCATATTATCAAGTTGTAACAACCAGGATCCCTAACACATCTTAGTATAAGAAAACATGATGCTAAATAAAATAATAGCATAATGCTAATAATGATCCCACCAGGATTGCAGGGATGAATAATCAATTTGTAGTGTTGGATAGTGGAAGACCCAATGAAATAGTACTGGGAAGGGAAAATGCCTAAAAGGAAACCTAGTCAAGAGATCAACATAGCAAAGAATGTAAAAGGTCAATAGTTCAACACTTAGTGCAATGCTTAGAAAATATGAGAAATGCAGATGTTTCACACCATAGTTTTCCATTCTACCAATTTTATATCATGTAAATATAAGTATAGCCATAGAGAGCTCATGTTTTCTATAAGCTTAATAATTAAAATCCATAAAAATTCAAAATTGAAACCCTTTCATGGATGGACTCCCCTACCTTCCTATCAAAATAAACATCATTGATGTTTGAACCCAGATGAACATAGAAAAACCCCTCTTACTTTCCAATAACACCATATGGTCATGTGCATAGCTTGGATTTGGGACATTCACAAGATGCAATGAATTTCCTCCACTTCCTCTACATTTATTCTTGCAATCAAGGGAATTAAAAACATTTAGTTATCTTTTCTTGGGTTATATCTATTTTTTTTTACAGGAGAGGGAATGATCTGCATTGCATTGGAAAGTCATCGACGTTGATGCAACTTCGACAAGTTTCAACTTTGAATCGACAAGTTTCCAGTCCGACAGGTTATCTCTGACACGTTCCGAACTTGAAACAACTCCGACGAGTCTTGACATCGACACACCTTGACACATTATCACCTTCGACATGTTCATCAACCTCACAGTTTGCGAAATCGACAAGCAGCGTCAACATGTGACCAGCGACTGTCGAACTTCGATAGACTGTCTCTCTGTCTTCCAGTCGACTATAACGGTTGAACCATTCTAACTTCTTCTTTGTAACTGAACGTAACGGGAAGGCACCCAAGCATCTCATAAATCTATATAAGCATGTATAATATTGTAACATGCATAAATGAATTACATGTTTACATCTAATAGAAGAACAATTCGCATTCCTGCATATTGTCTACGCATATTGTGTTTATCTGTGTAGTGTAATCCTACTTTGCTCATTTTGCTCATTCTATTTCTTAAGCTTCCTCCATAACAGAGCCGACTCATTCAATCGAACTATTGTCCTCCTTATGCCTCCTGGACACAACTCGGATCATTGGTATCAGAGCATTCAATTTTTGTTCTTAAGTTTTGCGTATACACTTCTCTCGAAGTTACCTAACTTATGCCGGTTCAAACTCGCTCGCAATCTCAACAATCTAAGCAGACGCTACCTCCAAAAATGACAGAAGAAACATACGATAGATTATTTTGAAGATGAAGTACTATGTGGCGTGGCACCACTCTTCATAGTCGACGCCCTGTTTGGGAGACCATACCTCTGGGATAAAAATGGAAGCTATCAATCACAGCCACATTAGGTGATTATCAAAATGGTTCAGCATACCAGCACGTCAACCTACACCAACGGTTGCACTGATATCTACCAAACAGACAAAGAATCTCATCAATCATGCTTTGAAATTCGTATTAATCATGATCAAGCTGCAACATTCTAAGAAGACCACAAAAACAAGTTGAGTCACTGACCAATGCAGTTCTCGACAGAAGCAGCAAGTCGATCATATTGTCGATGATTACCAGAACCTCTTTCAAGCTCCAGACGGAGTACCTCAACATTGTCAGGTAAAACACTCCATTGAACTTATTCCTGGCTCCTCTTTTTCTAATGCATCTGTTTATAGAAGATCCATTCTTGAAAATTAAGAGATTCGTAGACAAATCCAAGAATTAATCAACAAAGGTCATATCCGACCCAACTCCTCTCCTTGTGTAATTCCAGTCATCCTAGTTTTGAAGAAAGACGGGACTTGGTGCATGTGCATTGACTAAAAAGATCTCAACAAAATATCGATGAAGAATCGGTACCCTCTGCCACGAATAGACGAGTTCATCGACTGTTTGAAAGGTGCTAAATTCTTTACTAATCTCGACCTCAAGTCGGGATACCATCAGATTCCAATTGATCCCTCAGATGTGTGTAAAAATGCTTTCAAGACCAAGGATGGATTGTTTGAATGGTTAGTCATGCCTTTCGACTTAACCAACGCACTTGCGACCTTCATGCGACCTATGGATAACTGTCTTCGACCTTTCATCAGCAAATGGGTTATTTTCTATATCGACGATATATTGATTTTCAGTCGATCATGGGAAGAACATGTCATACATCTTTGACAAGTCCTCGACACTCTCCAGCAACAACGGCTTTATCTGAACATGGACAAGTGCTCTTTTGCGATGACCAACATCAAATATTTGGGGTATGTAATTGACTTTGCAGGCATTCACATCGACCTAGAAAAAGTACAGATCCTCAAATATTGGCCCATTCCTAGAAGCATTCAAGAACTAAGAAGTTTTCTTGGTTTGGCCAATTTCTATCAACGATTCATACTTGGCTTTAGTCACATAGCCTGGCCTTTGAATTAGTTGACAAAGGGAAATGAGAAAAATGTCTTCCAGTGGACAACAACACAACAAGCAGCTTTTGAATAGCTCAAACACAAGCTCTGCACTGCACTAGTAGTTGTGTTACTTGATTTGCATCAGCCCTTTGAGATTGAGATGGACGCATTGAACTATGCCTTGGGCGCAGTGATCACTCAGTCTGGTCATGTAGTCGCTTTTCATTCCGAGACTTTTAATGACATGGTTAGAATATACTTGACGCATGAAAAATAATTGTACGCCATTGTGCAAGATCTCAAGCAATGGAGGAATTACATCCAAGGAAACGGTCATTCTCATTGATCATAAGCCTCTACAGTTCGCTCCGACACAATCAAAGTTGTAGAAAAATGGAAAACTCAAGTCGTTTAATTAGCTACAACAATTCCAATTGGTGATTAAGTATCGGAAAGGTAAATATAACACCGTCGCTGATTTCCTCAGTCGACCACCCATTACTCTCCTTTTGACAGTGATGAGTATCCAGGGATACGACACGACCACTTGGCCATAGTTGTATGAGGATGACAACGAATTCTCAGCAGTATACCGACAATTACAGACTAACAAGTCATCGACCTTAGACTCCGACTACTTCCTGAAAGACACCTTGCTATACAAGCTTGGGTAGCTTTGTGTACCGATGAGTCAGCACAGACATCAGCTCATTTGGGACACGCACTACAGTAAGACTGTGGGACACTTTGGAGTAGCAAAAATACTTGCTATTCTGCAGAAGTATTTCTTTTGTCCTACACTTAAATCTGACGTCAACAAGTACATTCGATCATGCGTGGTTTGTGCCATTGCTAAGCCACCTAATCGATGACAGGGATTGTACACACCTCTGCCAGTTCCTAGTTGACCATGGGAATCTATTTCTATGGACTACTTGACGGGTTATCCTACTACCATACATCAGCATGACAGGATCTTAGTAGTATTCGATCGATTTTTCAAGATGGCCATTCTCATACCATGTAAGAAGATCATGATAGCGCATCAGACCGCTCAGCTCTTCTTTACACATGTTTGAAAACACTATGGTTTACCAACGACCATTATTTTTGAATTTGTCAACATATTTTGGAAGACCCTCTAGCAACTGCTAGACACACGACTCTCATTTTCAACATTTTTCCATGCTCAGAATGATGGACAGATGGAAGTTGTGAATTGCTTGGTAGTACAACCGCTTTGCATGTACAATCACCAGCATCGACACACATGGGATGAAAATATTCCATACATTCAGCATAGCTACAATCATGCTCAGCACAACTCTATAGGAAAGAGTCCATTTGAAGTCTGTTACAGATTTCAACCCTCAGTGCCTATCGACTTGATCAGCTCCTCGACACAGCCAAGCGACACCAACTACAGCCAGCAAGAAGTTGATAAAGTAGTCAAGTTCATAGATCAGATATGCGACATCAGGAAGCAAGCACAGGAAATGTTGCATAGAGCAAGCAAGAAAGCTAAGGCTCGGCACGACAAGCATCATATTCCTTATTCATTCCAAATTTGGGATAAGGTCTGGTTACATATCAAGAAGGAGCGCTTCACAGCCGCATTCAAGAAGCTCAAACCTTTGCAATATGGTCCATAAAATATTCTTCAATAGATTGGAGAAAACGCTTTCCAGCTCGACATTCCTGGATGCCTAGGTCTGCATCCAGTATTCAATGTGGATCTACTTCGACCATACCATGCACCCTTGTTGGAACATAACGACTTACAGACAGCAGAACCCGAAGACATCCATCCATATGTTCAGGAGCCTCTTCCTTGCGACGCCATTGTGGGACGACGAGTACGCCATACAAGGATGAACACAATTCCCTTGTTTTAGGTTGCCAAGGCTAGCCAGATCCCATCTCAAGGAAAGTGGTACTCTGTTACTAAATTAATCGACAAGTTTCGTCACCTTCATGAGAAAACAATGGGTTCCATTGTTTCTTAAGGAAGGAGGTCTGATCCACATTGCAGTTGGAAATTCATCGATGTTGATGCAACTTCAACAAGTTTTGACTTTGACACGACTTCAACTTGACAAGTTTTCAGTTCGACAGGTTATCTCCAACAGGTTCCGAACTCGACACAACTCCTATGAGTCTCGAATTCGACACACCTCGACACATTCGCACCTTCGACATTTTAGCAACCTCACAGTTTGCGACATCGACATGCGACCAGCAACTGTCGAACTTCGACAGACTGTCTCTCTGTCTTCCAGTCGACTGTAACGATTGAACTGTTGAACCGTTCTAGCTTCTTTTTTGTAACTGAACGTAATGGGAAGGAACCTAAGCATCTCAAAAATATATATAAGCACGTATAATATTGTAAGATACCTCAATGAATTACCTGTTTACATCTAATAGAAGAACAATTCGCATTCCTGCATATTGTCTGTGCATATTGTGTTTATTTGTGTAGTGTAATCATGGTTTGCTCATTTTTCTCATTCTATTTCTTAAGCTTCTACCATAACAGAGCCGACTCATTCATTCGAACTGTTGTCCCCCTTGTGCTTCCTGGACACGACCCGGATTAGGGAAAAATCACCATTGTTAGGTTTCAAGCATGAAATAGTCATGAAGATACATAGATGGTGAAACTTATATGATACCATTTCATGGTAAAGATACCACATAGGGTATGTAAATAAGGATTTATATTTTCACCTGTGTTCATGTCAATTCCAATACAATATTAAGACGGATTCCTTTCATATAAGAATTGAAATTACAATTATTAATGTGCCAACTATAACTCAATCTAACATTTATTCCTAACTTGCAATGTGAAAATGTTAAAGAAGAATACAAAAAGTTGGAATAAATAATTAGTCAAGAAAGATTGATCTAACTTTTCTTGGTTCTAGTGAGCCAAGAAAGATTGATTTCTCTTTTGTTGGTTGTCATGGAACAAGGTTTGATTGAATCTCGATACCCATGTAAAACCCAACCTAAAAAATGAAGAGTTAGATATTTTACTCGAATGCCTACAAAAAATATTGTTCAACTCTATAACTCCCAATTAGCTACATCTCTTAACTGAAAGATGAAGAAAAATATAACATCAATTCAAACCAACCCTAAATAAGCTATTAAATGAGTATTTCTCAAGGCTAGTAATCCAAAGAGACTTCCATCGATATTATCATTGGTACACTATTATCATATTTATGCAAAACTTAGGATCATAAGAAATATCAAATAAAAATGGAGGATCCTTAAGTTTTAGGTGGGTATGAATTGAGCCCATAATTTGCAGGTATGAATCCATCCCATGATTCGGAGGTTATTCCTCACCCCACCCAAATAAAATAACCCCAAATATTTATATTACTATGTCAAATTAAAAATCCCCCTCGACCCCTTAATATGGGGCAATATATTTTTGAGGTTTTTAAGAGTATTCAAACCCCCAATATGAATGGACGTGATATGATATTTCCTTGTTACTGAACCCCCACCGTGAGAGGAGAGTGTAATAGGAGATAAAGAAAAGAGTGAATCTTAGGAAGAAAAAAAGTTGACAATGGAAAATATACAAGAAACTCAACTCAAAAGAACATTGCTTTAGAGTATTCTTGAAATTATTGTAAATTTGGCTAAGATTAAGACCATCATGTCTTCCCATGTTCATTTATCTGGAAAAACTAATTTTGATCTATGATTTTGTAGTAGTGGAAAGCCATTAATATATACACTTGAATTTTCATAATTCTATAGTTTAATATAGTTGGTTCTGCAATTTAAGGTTTTCTATTATGTTTTTATGTTTTAAAATGTGTGTTTGTGATTCCACTTAGTTGGTGTGTTACCTATCCTAAAGAATATTTGTAGCCATGGTGGTTGTGATTGTTTACATACCTTACCAACTTACATTAAATATATTTTCATTACCACATTATGTCTATCCATCCTAGCACTCAAGGTGAATAGGACTAAACATAATTTCTTGTTGGTCAATTCAAAGAAGACATATTTTTCTAATCAAGAAATAGATAATGAATGTTTTTATGGGTTGAGTTCCAATCCAATAGGTAGGACTAACCAATAGGATTTGGAATTAGTCTTATTCCTGGATAAATCTAGTTAAGTGATCCAAATGAACCAACTTGCTTATCAGTTTTGTTAATTTCTTGTTGGTTAATTCAGAGAAGACATATTTTTCTAATCAAGAAATAGATAATGAATGTTTTTATGGGTTGAGTTCCAATCCAATAGGGTAGGACTAACCAATAGGATCTGGAATTAGTCGTGTTCTTGGATAAATCTAGTTAAGTGAACCAAATGAACCAACTTGCTTATTAGTTTTGTTATACTTCACTTATTTAATGAAATATTTCAGGAAATTCATATACCACAACACTATAGTCTAACACCATTAGGGGAATCCATACAATGTGGCCTTTAGGTTTTTTTTAGAGTTTGAGTTCTTTCTTTAGTAATATTCCCTTTTGAGGGATACATATACACCATTATACCTAAAATAAATAAGCAGTCAATATTTATTTTGAAACTACAATGATACCATTGTTTCTCCCTATGCCCATACAAACCATTGATAATCCAGTCCATAAAAAGAACCTATACAATAGGTTTCAAAAATAGACAATGCTACAATCATGAATCCAAAAAACAAAATCATGCTTGACATATAATAGTGTAACACTGATTTAATTAAATTTGGACTAACTCCAACCTTATCCCCTTTAGATATATACTAAAATTAATGTTTCTAAAGTCTAGAATTGGGGTTTCTAAAGTGTACAATACAATTTTGAAAGTCCCAATTTTAGATTCCAAAATTGCATTCAATATTTTAATTTTTAGAAATCATTTGTTGTGTTGGATTTAAATAAGGTATATATATATATCACAAGGCTAATTATTTGAAGAGGTTGGGTCGATATAAATAATTTCAAAACATAAATAAATCATATCACAATCAATAATACATCAAAGTGCATTGTCTATATCATAAGAACATGATCACACACACACACTATATCACCCCATAGGGCCATCCTTTTATAGCACCAATATGTTATTGGATCCCTTGAAGTGAGGAAGAATATATCCACAATTATTTGGTCATAGCAAAAAATGGTCTCCTTGATTTTTACCTTGTTTCTTCCATAGTCAAAGGTTGTTTCTTCCATAATAAAATGTTGTCACAACCTCAGCTTCTAGAAGAAGCTTTGTAAATATATTATCAATATGATCATCAATTCTATGATAGATAATTTTTACAATAGAAACTTTATCAATTTTCATAAGTAGTGAGAATGAAGCTCCACATTCTTCATCTTGTTGCATGCAATAGGATTGTCAACATCTTATATTGCACTCTATCTATCACAAAATATGACAATCTCTATATTGAATAAAAAATTGAGCTCTCCCAAGAGTTGTTGACTCCATAAAACCTATTTCCTAGCATTAACCACACCATCATATTAAGTTTCTAGGGTCAAAGAGGGATCACTTTCTTCTTTTTGCACAACATGTCAACATCCTATCATCACCATCCCTTGCAAAATTCGACTTAGTGTAAATGACAAGTGGATTTTTGGTATTGGTAAAATATTTTATACCAAGTTGATAAGCTCCCTTGATTTAGTGAACAATTATCTTTGCATCCTTCTAATGAATTTCTTGGGGATCTTGCATAGACCAAGAAACAACAATAACAACAACTGAAATATATTATTAACCATGAGTTAAATAAATCATACTACCAACGAATTTTCATTAAATATGTGTGTCATCTAATGTCATCTTTACTCTTGACTAAAAGGGTGTGTCTTGGGATTTAGGATCATCCATCTTGAAACTTTTCAAGATATCCATCACATACCGAGGTTGATAAATAAAGATACCATTATCCATTTGTATTATTTTGATTCAAAAGGAAATGTATAATATCAAGGTCAATTGTTTCATAGGTATCAATCAATTATTTCTTCAAACCAATTATTATATTTACATTCATGTTAGTAATGACTAGATCAACTGCTTATAATATATGCAACAATGATTTTTTCACCAATTACATGTATAATGTAGATTCTCTTATCTAACTCATAATGTTTGAAACTAAGATTGATAAAGATATCATCAATCTTCTCATACCAAGCCATGGGGACATATTTCAAAATTATACAAGGATTTTTGCAGTTGACGAACAATAATAGAATCCTTATGAAAACTAGAAGGTTGCTCCATATATTTTTGTTAGTCAACTTTTTTTTGACATACATCTATTGTGCATCCTATCCAAGTTAATAAACAAGGGGAAGAATGAGTCAAACCTAGTTCATCTTTGCAACAAGGGAAAATATTTTCATGTATTTGATGGCTTCTTGAAAAACCATTTTCAACCAAACAATATTTATGTCTTGTAAGAACACTACGAGATGTGAATTTTTCTTGTGGACCCATCACCATTTCACTATATTCTTTCCTTATGGTCAAGGAAATATATCTCATATTTTATTCTTCATCAAGGAATGATATACCTCAACCATAGCATTCTCCCATTCATGTATCTGGATGAGATTCCTTTCGCAAATGGTAAATAACGCAAGTAGGACAAGGATGGAGTATTAAAATATCCTAACACATATATGTTACAACATTGAAGGATAAATTTTCAATCCATATCCTTCGAAACAAGTTATACAACTTGAAGAGAACTTTATACTCAAAATAAGACCTCTAGCCATAAAAACTCATATTTTGGCATAAAAAACACCAAAAAACAACCCTGAATCAAAAAGTGGTGCTACCGGTAGCACTACTTTTTTTTTCGGCTTAAAAATATAGACACAGACAAAAAAAATATGAGATCTTCGAAACTTGCCTTCGAAACTTCTGGATCTTCTGGACAGGAACCCGAACTAGGGTTTGATGAAGCCCACCCTTCTGTCTAATCAAAAGGTTCGATCCAAGGCTCTAAACTATTATTTTTCTTTAACTCTGAACTTTTCATCTTTCCATCCCGATAGGTTTGACCTCAATTGGATTTTCTGAGAGAGAGTTATGTCAAGTGTCGCAACGTGACCTGTTTATGGGATAAAACAGGAGAGCGAACTTGTACGGCGTGCCACGTGTCACTTGTTCAACTTCGGCCTCTGAAAAAATTTTCTGAGATATTACAGTCTGTGTACTACCTATCACTTTTTTACGAAATCTCATTTGGAGCTTCCTAGCCCAAATTATGCCAAGTGTCGCAATGTGACCTGTTTATGGGATAAAACAGGAGAGCGAACTTGTACGGCATGCCACATGTCACTGGTTCCGCTTAGGCCTCTGAAAATGTTTCTTGATATAGTACAGTCTGTATACTACCTGTCACTTTTTACTAAATTTCATTTGGAGCTTCCTAGCCCAAGTTATGACCTTTTTTCCTAGGTCACCTGATTTTGACTGAGATCTGGAAGAGGCAAAAACCCTAACTTGTACTGATCATAACTTACAAAGTACAACGAATCTGAGGGTTCCCTTTGGACACAAGATACCTGGAGATGTTATCTACGACCTGTAAAGGTTTCAGATCCTGAACCTTTTCCAAAATGGATTTATAGAGAAAGTTCCACGATGACTGGTTTTTCCTATATAAAACCCTAACCTTCAAATTGTCGTAAGTAAAGCAAGTGTCGTAAGTGCCATACCTTGCCTTCCTTCAGGTTAGCTCTGATACCATGTTAAGATTTAATATGCTAAGACAGAAAATAGCAGCATTGCATTCCATTTCACAATAATAGCATATACAGGATCACTAAAGAAACAACAAGCACAGCATAAACACAAGAGACACAAATTTATCCTGGGAAACCCTCATGGGGTAGAAAACCCAGTAAAGCTTCCTCAATATAGATGACCAGCAATATACAAAGATGTAACCCTGAGCATAATCTCCTCCTTCTCCATAGCAGACCTCTCCTCCACAAGTGTGCCACTCTCAAGTGAGTGAGTGTATAAAATGAGGAATACACCTCCTCTATTTATACACTACTCTGACTTATCTTTTACACAAAACATGTAGGCTTGTATTTAACCAATGGGTTAAATACCCCACTACAACTGACTGGGCCGACCCCTCTAGGGTGGTCTAATAACCCTTTGACCCACATAACACATACAGGGCCGACCCCCACTAGGGAAGTCTAATAACCCGAGTTACCACATTCCGACGGAGGAATAAACATATCCGGATATACAATAAGATCTTCACGGAGGAATGAATCATCTCCGGAATAATAAAGTACAAATATAATATTCTTTGAAGTTACAATATCTCAACATTTCTTGGGTTCATTGGGTGGAATTTCTGTCAATTTTTTTTTTTTTCGCATCTGTTGCAGCTTCGGATCTGGGAATAATCCATATCCACTCAACTATGGGAAGTACTTGGGCATAAGCCCTAAAACTCATTGTGAGGAGTACTACAGGATCCCCAATGTAGTTGGCCCATTGAGAGGACCTGCCAGCGAAAAGGGCAATGACCCCTACTTGATTGACTAGTTCCCACTCGTGAGGTAAACCAAGAGCTGTCGTTTGTGGCAAAGTGGTTATCAGTTTTACCTAAGCTGTGGAGTGAGGGGTACTACCCTAATAAGTAAGCCGTCAGACAACATTGGTGGCCGAGTGAAACCCTTAAACTGTTAGGAAGCCGCACATACCTGGGGTCCATATCTATTTTCAACTGAACTGTTGCCGATCACTGTCGCGCTGTTTCAGATCCAGCCATTCAGATCCATTCTGAAAGCCGTTCCAAATACAGCCATTTCAGATCTATTTTAGATCCAGTCGTTTTCGATCCATTCAGCACTGTTTCAGATCCCTCTGTTTCCGATCAGTTTCGTTCCATTGCAGATCTATCTGTTTCAGATCCCTTCTGCGCCGTAGCAATTCCATTCTAGAAAAAAAAAAAGGATAAAATTCAGTTTTTTCTCCATATCTCCCTTGTTTTCACTCTATTTCCCTTGAAACTTCCATGGAACCCCTATAATCCCATTCTACAGATTTCATTCCTAAGGACCCTATCCCAAATTCCACTTCCCAAATCCCAAAATCCCACATTTGTCTATTTTTAGGGTTCGCCATAACTTTCTCAGATTTTATCCAACCACCTTCAACTTTTACCACAAATTTCCTTTCCTAATTCTGCTTCTTTGTCCCTCTCTGCCAAATTTTCCCATTCTTTCATCCCGCTTCTGAAATCCTCCTTTTCTACTTCCCTGTCCCTTCGACAGTGTCCAAAACGTAGTCAAACCCTAATTACCCATCCGAGTTTTCCCAAATCCAAATTTTCCTTTACTAAATAAGCTTTTGTTTGTGTTTTTCTATCCATTCCCCACAAAAAAAAACTCTTGGTTATGGTTGTCACCTGTGCAGGAGCAAAAACCATGGAGGAAGCACTTGCAGCCATCCAAACCAAATTCCAAGATCTGGATGAAAAATTTCTCAGCCTCCATCTTCAGCATTCAGCCATGAACAATAACCGACAACCAAAATCTTCTGCAGCCAATGGGTTCTCTTCTTCTAGCACTTTCCATGGTCCGAATCTTGAATTTCCTCGCTTCAATGGTACTGATCCGAATGGATGGATCTATCGTGCAGAACAGTATTTCAGTCTGCATAATACTTTCGATGTCCAAAAAGTTCCACTTGCATCCTTTCATTTGGAACAAGAATCCCTTCAATGGTACCATTGGTACATCAAGGCTCATGACGAGCCAAAATGGACATATTTTTGCCAACTCCTTTTGCAACGATTTGGTCCTAGTGCTTTTGATGACTTCACTGGAGCACTCACTAAACTTCATCAAATTGGCACTGTGAGAGAGTATCAGACAGAATTTGAGAAACTAGCCAACCACACAGAAGGATTGTCTAATGACTTCTACAGGAGTTGTTTTATTAGTGGTCTTAAGGATGAAATCCATCCAGAGGTCAAAATGTTTTGTCCCAACACAATGATGGAAGCCCTGGGGTTGGCTAAGTTGGAAGAAGACAAGATTGTTGCCCAACAGCGCTCCAAACCCACTTTTGTTCCCTTCTGAAATATGGGTTCTCAACGACCTCCCACCCCGCCAGCTCCTCGACCAACTCCTATCAAGCATTTGTCCAAAACAGAGATGTAGGCATGCAGAGAAAAAGGGATTTGTTATAATTGTGATGAAAAATTCACTCGGGGACATAGATGTGTTCAACAAAAACTTTATCTCTTAGATGTGAATTCTCTGCCCACCTCTGAAGTTGGTGTAGAGTCTCTAGATACACCAAGTGATCAGGTTGACATTCAGGAGCCACATATTGACCTTCCATCTCAAGATGACCACCCAGAGATATCTCTCCATGCTTTATCCGGCGTCACCACCCCCAAAACAATGCGGGTTACTTCAAGAATCTTCCTCTTACAATACTCATTGATTCTAGCAGCACTCATAACTTCATTGACCCTCGGATTGCCAAATAGGCTGATTGTTTTGTCCATCCTTGCTCCAACTTTGAAGTCATAGTTTCCAATGGGGGCACCTTACCTTGAAAGGAGAAGTGTCACAATGTGCGTTTCTCTCTGGGAGATTATAACATGCGCTCTGACATGTTTGCCTTGTCCCTAGGCGTATGTGATGTGATTTTGGGCGTTCAATGGTTATGCACACTTGGCCCCATCTTATGGGATTTTGCTGAACTTTGGATGCAGTTTTCAGTCAATGGGACACAACACAAATTTATGGGCTTACAACAAGGGTCTCTCCGCATCATCAGTTCACATCACCTAGAAAAGATCCTTAAGAAGAATTCACATGGTGTCATCGCTCAGCTCCATTCCATTCAGATGCAACCACCAACGGTCTCCACTACATCCTTGGATAGATATGCGGGTGTCTTTCTTGCACCAATGGGCTTGCCGCCTTCAAGAGAGCTTTCCGATAAGCATTTAGCCGCATCTACATCTCAGCAGGAAATGATGTCTATTTTGCATGTAGTACAGAAGTGGCAGCCATCCCTATTAGGAAATTATTTCTGCCTCAAGACTGATCTCCAAAGTCTAGAACATTTTCTGGAACAATGGGTCTCCTCACCAGCACACCAGAAATGGGTTATCCAACTCATGGGTTATGACTATGCGATCACTTACAAGAAGAGTAAGGATAATATGGTGGCAGATGCTCCTTCTCGCCAATTTGATGAGCCAGTTTCTCTTATAGCTATTTCTCTGCTTGTTCCAAATTGGTTGCAATCTATTCAATAGGGCTATCTCTTCTATGAACTCCATGCTTCTTCATCGGCAGGGCACTCTGGGTTCCTCAAAACCTATGACCGAGAACAATGTAACTTCTTTTGGCAGGAACTAAAAATGAAACGACACTCCTTTCGAGACTGCTCGAACCCTTTCCCATCCCTACACAGATGTGGACAGCTATTTCTATGGATTTCCTAGAAGCGCTCTAGTGGTACAATACCACATCTAAAAGGACACCATATGAAACAGTTTATGAACAGGCACCGCTAGTTCTTCTTCCATACACACTCAGCAGCTCCCCAGTTCAGGAAATTGACTCGGTTCTTCAAAACCGCGATCAGATTCTTCTCATTCTGCAGGACAATCTTCACATGGCAATAATTCGATTGAAACAACAAGTCGATCAGCACCGTTCTGAGCACACTTTTCACGCAGCTGATATGGTCCTTCTTCATCTACAACCTTCCAAGCAATCCTCCCTGAAACTCAATAGGCATCAGTGGGCCGGAATGCAACCCAAGGATGCTATAGGGGTACCACTCCTTCAGATTCTGCATCAATTTTTACATCTAAAGCTTTGAGGACAAAGCTTTATATAAGGGAGAGGGGATGTTAGGAATCCATGTCAACCCTTCTATTTACTTTGCTAGTATATTGTTGTTGGACGCATATGCTTTGTAAGTCATCCCGTAGTATTTGTTGATCCATAGTTTGTATTATTGTTGTTGGACGCATATGCTTTGTAAGTCATCCCGTAGTAATTGTTGATCCATATTTTGTGTTGGCCCATGGTTTGTATTGACACATGGTATTGGTGCCTAGACTTAGTATATAAGTTTGTGTTGAGACCAATGAAGGTACCGTGAAGTTATTTGTATTGAGCTTGCTTAAAGGAGGTTGCCCCCTCGAAGTGGCTTGCGATCAATATAAAAGTGATTCTGAGTTCTGTTATTTCTGCTATTTCATGTGTTTTCATTAATTAATTATTGCAGGTTCATCACATAAATATTATGTTTTTAATATGTTATTTAAAAATATAGGGTATACGTTTTGTTCAGTTTATGTCAATTATCACTTCATGGAAAATAATGTTAAATAGAATCATTTTTATACATAAAATAGTTGAAAATATGTTAAAAATGGTTTGTAATGTATTTATTGTCTCAATTGTTTTTACAAATTTGCCCAAAAAATGAATTTTTTAAGGGAAAAGTTTAAAGAAAAACTTCCAAAATGTATATATTTTGTATTCTAACCAGCTTCTAAATGTTAACAAAAAATATAAAAAAAATATATATTTTTTTATTATAAGTAGCTACTAAATGTATATTTTTTAGTAAAAGTTCAAAAAACGCATTTGTAAATAATTTTTTTTTTTTTTATGACCAAGAAGTTTCAAAATCGCAAAAAAATGGCTCGAAATGTGTACGGTGCCCAAACAGGCACATAAACAATTAACTCATGAAGACATAAGAGATAGGTGTGAAAGCGCATTTAATCCTCATTAACAATTGTACATATATACAATGAGAATTGTCCCTCAGGTTTCCTATTCCCAAGTGGACTCTTGGACTCCCTGGTGACTCTTGATCTACCCTCAACAACTATTGATCTTACTTGCATGTGAGTGTGCACACCAATCCTAACACCAAGGATTAGTCTCCGAAAAATCCTCCCTTAATCCCAAGGGTGTATATGAGTCCAAGAAAAACAAGAGAGTTGAATAAGTGGAAGTGGACAGCTACCACCAATTGAACATTTCCATATTCAACATTCTTTACTAAGAAGGTTAGCTGGAATCTTGCACATGCTTCTACTAAATTTAATGGCTCTCTGAATGGATGGTTTTTAGGCTGACCAACAACTAAAATGGGCTAACAGAAGGTTGGAATCTTCTACTATGTGTGTGGTTTAATGTTGACCACAAACTATCGAACTTAGCGATAACAATCGCTCATAGGTTCTTTGGAATGATGGTTTTAGGATGACCACAAACCAACTGCAGAGTTGAAAACAAGACGTGAAGAACAACAACTTGCTGAACATTTCCATCTTGACAACCTTTTTCCAAGTTACCTAGAATCTTGCACATGCTTCTGCTAATATAAAGTGCTATCGATACTAGTGGTTTTAGGATGACCACCAACTCTGGAGCTAAGTTGAACATAGCTCTTCACAGGCTCGCTTGTTCCATATCACTTGCACTCGCTCACTTGTTACTGACGATCTTCATTCCCCCCCTGTCAGGAACAATGTGAGGAGAGGAGAGTCTCATGGTGTCACAATTAGACACAAAACACATGAGTACTCTATGTCATGTATATCTCTTATGTCTTCAAAATACATGCATATTAGAATAAGGTGGCATCTCTAAAGCTGGTGGTTGTCAAAACTCAGTGTGAATCAAGCTCGCTTGATATGAATTATTTGAAGAAGGTTGTAACTCTTTGTTTTCAGAAGGACAAGGATTCGAAACTTGAAGCATGACATCCTGTCCCCTCTGTTAGGTACAAAGTAAGAAGCAGTACAATAATTTGTTGCAAGTTTCACTCTTGCACGTTTCGTCATCTTCACACACCGATCTAAAGAATGGTCGCACTTCCCACAATGTCGACAAGGATGAATATCAAAACACTGATCTTTCACATGGCCAACTCTGTCACATTGTTGACATCTGAAACTCTAAATAGGTAGTACATCTAACATGATTTCACTATTTTCTGGCAGTTGATAGGAATCATCCTCAAACAAGGGTTTATTTTGAACAAGCACTAGTTCAAAATGTTGATTCCTGTGATGTGCATCTTCCTCAATGGCTTTCAAATTCTGCAATTGATTTATGATTGTTTGTAGTGTGCCTTTGTTGATTGTGATTGACTCATTTGCAGCTAAATGCACTAGAGTGTTCAACAAATCTAATGTTTCTTCTGTATTAGACATTGTGAAGACAACTTGAGGCCTCCTTGAGTAGGTAGGACCAAGTACAAGGACTCAATCAGACTGAGGGATTCTTGAAAATTCTCCCTTTACATGAAAAGTTTCAGCAAATTCAAACTTGAAAGAGAAGGGGTGTCGGTCTCGGCCAAAAATGCACCCACATACAATGTACAGTTCAACTTGACTTGAGTTTGGTACTGTACACAAAACACAAATGCATATACCAAAACAAATACTAAAGCTTACAAACAAAACAAAGTATGCAAGTTACATTCATGAATGTTGAACTAAGAATCTGCTATACCTGAATGATGTAGAAATTCTTCTTTTGGAGCACAGCAATAAACTGCAAACTTGCTTGGATCCTTCAGGCACTCACACCAAATTGTTCTTGAATATTTTCTGCAATCTCACTTCTGTAGGATAATTGATGGATAGAGAAAGAGTGGTTAATATACACAGTGCATTTCAATTCTGCAGCACTAAAATAATTCTGCAATCTTCAGGCAATCTTTTGTAAGGAAGACGATCCAAATTTTCTCTGCAAGTTTTTCAGTCAACAATTTCTGCAATAGTTTGAAATAGTCTCTGCAAGCTTCACAACACTGAACTCAATCTCTTACAACACAATGCACTCTTTAGTATCAACGCGGCTCCATGCAGTCGCAGCTCTTCCGACAATAGTCATCAATGACATATCTCTTCAATGTTCAATGCACACAACAGCTTTACAACATCTCCATAAAAATAAAAATACAGAGAGTGGGCACTAGTTTGCACCAATATCCAAAGTTCAATGCATTTCTCCAAATTTTGCAGGTGACAGAAGATGCACACCATGGTCAGAGCAGGCTGACCAAAGACTCTTCAACTTAGAATCAATATGTCTTCATAACCTAGATTACACCCGTGAACTCGAGAGGAAGATGAGGTCAAAATCCCTACTGGATTTTGAACAAGACCCGCTAGTGAATCAAACAAAGAAGCTCAAATGTCGTGAGATAAAATTATTGAATAAACTTCATTGTGAAACTATAGAATAGAGTTCTGGTTCTAAAAATAATGCCAAACTCTATAAAATTTCTCAAACCTATCATATTTTAAAATATATCTTCATGATAAAGGTGAATCGCAAGACCAAAACAAGCACATGCACAGCTAAATGCCACTTAATAATGTATATATCAGTGTCTTCTCCTAGCGGGACTCCTTGAGCGATGAACCTTGAACGAAGGCAAGTCACAGTCGTGATGAGTGGATGACTTGAGGTTTCAAACACGGTAATCTACTTGTAAAAGTCATCTCCAAAACATTTTAGGATGATCCTGAGGTTTAATATTGACAAGCAGTCTTACTAATGCATCGTTCCAAGGCTCTGTTGCAGGTTGCTCTCATGTACTGTGGAGAGGCGTCTCATAATGCGAGTTACTGCATGTAGCTCCAAAAGCATGGAATTGGGAAGAGATTATGTTTTTTTCATCCAACGACTCTCCAGGAGTTCAACAAAGACAACCTTATGCCAAGAGCATGAGAAATGAACAATTAAGCAGCATCAAATGAAAACGTCTTCACTGACTGTGATAGCCATTCACTTCACAAACATTGGAGAGTATCCAAGCTCATCCACGATACGCAAAGAACCCATAAAAATTAGGGTTAACCTCCAACAACAAAAATGCAGCTGCAATAGCGTAGCTCACCTACTGGTCTCCTTAATCACAGGTCTTCATGCTACAATGCAATGGTGGCATCTATTGAATATAGATGATACACACTACACACTTGTTCGATGGTATTCAGACTGCGGGAGTTGCACAACTATAGAGCATTCACATTCAAAAGAGTTCAATCACAAACTGCTTCGAACTTCAACCACAAGAGCGTCTTCACACATTCCAAGCAACTCAAACGTACCATGGAGGGATACCACTCGGATAAATCCTGTCAAATTTTGTTGGCAACATCAACAAATCACAAAACGGGCATAGTATCTTCATGCACCTCTTAGGTGTGCCTCCGTGAGGGGTCTCACATCGAAAATAGTCTTCCAAGGCTCCATGCAGCATGATGCACTAGTTGTGAAGGATGAGAGGAGAATGGTCTCACTCCACGGTCAATGCTTCAACTCCACGCAGGTAAAAATACAACAGTCCCATCACTGAGATCACAGCTACAGTTTCAAGTGAAGGTCGCACCAGACAGTCTTCACTTCAGTGCATTCAAAGCAGTTCTGGATTTCACCTCACAATTAGTGTGAAGGTAGTCTCAGTTGTCTTGGTCGATTTCTTCAATATTGTAGACCGTGTCTCCCACGCCTCAAGTCACAGTTCACAACCTGCTCCAGTCATCAAAGAGGAGTGGTTTTGAAGATTACCATAGCTCCACACAGCACCAAAAGGAGAGATACCACAATAGAGAGTCCATTACCAAAAGAGATCTCGTATTGAGATTTACCACCACTAGAGGGCAGATCGCAGCTCCAAAATAGTTGAGATTTTAAAGAGCAACAACAATGACCAACGTGTTCAGCTCTAGCTGCAAATGAAATACAGATCCAAATTAAAGATCAAATCCAATGCAGAGATTAGGCTTTCCGTCACTGTCCACTGGTCACTATCCACACGACCTTCACTTAGTAGACATAAATTAGGTTTTTAATACATGCTCTAATTTAGAGGTTGAAGGTTGAAGGAGGCTCACGACCAATGGAGATGATATTCAACGAGATTCCTCTTAAGATTGCAACTATTTTCCACGCAACATCACAGGCTATGCAGCATCACAAATTAGGGTTTTCATGCCTAAGGAGAAACACTTTTGGAGAGAGAAATTGCAGAATAAAACATGAATGATGACAGACAATAGAAGAACTAATAGCCATTAGGCAGGCAAGGGTAACGTAGAGGCAGAATGCAAAGCGAGAATGAGGTTGCAGGGAATGGCTAACTGTCTGTATATATATTTTTTCTAGCTGGCAATTGAAACGTCTACTGGGAGGCATCAGGAGGACGGTTCTCAGCAGGTAACGGATGAGGAGAACGCATGGGTGAATAAGGAAGACTGTAGCTTGGTTGACTGATAGGCAGGACACAATGATCATATTGGCTCTCATATCACTGTAAGGTGCCAAAACGGGAACATAAACAATTAACTCATGAAGACATAAGAGATAGGCATGAAAGCACATTTAATTCTCATTAACAATTGTACATATATACAATGAGAATTGTCCTTTGGGTTTCATATTCTCAAGTGGACTCTTGGACTCCCGGGTGACTCTTGGTCTACCCTCGACAACTATTGATCTTCTTTGCACGTGAGTGTGCACACCAATCCTAACACCAAGGATTAGTCTCAGACAAAATGAAATATGGTGCTACCAGTATACACAATTTTTGAAATGGAGGTAAAAACAACTACTAAAATTGACCCCCCAAAAAACGAGAACAATGTCGGGTTCTTGTCAAGTTGTATAACTTGTTTCTACCCAGGCTTGATGAAACCACCTTCTATGGGTCACTAGCTAGGTTAAAGTTCATCACCTTTCGGTTTCTTCTTTTGATCAATGAAACAAAAAAACAGAAAGCATTATCCTTCCTCGCACAACATCACATCGAAAAGGTGTTCCTTTTTTTCACATCTTATTCAGATTGGGTTGTTACAAAGTTATATCTTTATATGATTTAACCTAGTACGCATCAGAATAGGCTCCCCATTGATTGTGTGTTGATGGTATGTTGCTACCGGCTCTATACATGATAGATTGAAACAAGCACTATCCTTCCCTTGCTAATCAACCCCATTCTCCCTTCCCTAGTCAAGGCTAATTTTTCTTGTCAATTTGGTTAAAAGAGCATTGAAGTAAGTCAAATAGGGATCCTTCAGGGCATAGTCACCAAGTTCGAGTTTGAATTCAAATTCAGACTACATGTGATACATAAAAAAAAATCGATAGTATATTTAAAAATTCAACATTAGACAATGTACGAAAAATTGAAGCCTCTATGTTTTTTAGTAGCCAAATTGAATGAGCAACAACTCTCCACAAATGTCCCATATCTTGCTCTATTCAAACAAGAATGGAGAGCTCTCACGTGTCACAAAAAATTTATAATGTATATTATTGAACCAAATTTGTTATGAAGGCCATAACTGCAAGAGTTGTAAAAATGATGCAATAAATTTTGATTTTAGATCTCATCTTGTCTATGAATGCATGTGTGTTGGAAACAAAGCAGAAGCATTGAATTTGAACCATTAATGAAATCGATTAATTCACCGCCATTGGAAACAAAGCAGAAGAAGAAGCATCAAATTTGATCCAGTAATGAATTTGAACCATGAAACGAATGACATTGAAGGATGGATCGAATTTGAACAATTGATTTGGTTGAATGAATGAATCGGTGAATTTTCGAATCCATTTGGCTAATTCAACTGAATTTTGTAACTATTTTTTAGGGGGTGTCCAATTTTCCAATTCAGCTCCACCATTTCAATTGAGATCCACTTCTATATAGCCCTAAAATCACTCCTAGTCATTAATAAAAATAATTCTTAGATTATTTACCTACACTTATGTGAAGATTTACCAATCTGAAACCCTAAATCTTGACACAACTAGTTTTCAAGTTTTTGAGATGGGAAATAAACAAGGGAAGCATTAAAATACATGAATGTGTTACAGATACAAAAATATGAGTTGTGAACTATAGACCTAGGATTACAAGCTTGATAAGTAGCTGAAATAACAATCTTTGAGGTCTGATTGACTTCCTCTAGCCATGGATACCCTATCGCATGACCTTTATTCCCCTTGTGTTTATATATGCCCATGAAAACATGTGACACAATAGATCGCAGTAGTATTCAAACCATGGACCTATATTTTGTGAGCGTAGGTGCAACAAATCCATTGGAACTGTAGTTTCTCAAGGACTCACAACTCATGTGACAATGGTGGAATGCACTGAGACCATGTATGAATTCATTGTTCTAGTAACTTTTGAGTATTAAGGAATCAGAAAGCATTATGTCATGGATATAATAAGGTCAATAGGTAACTTATAGGAATTGATAAAAGGAGGGATGGTGAGATTTGGTGAAGCAAGTGGACACGTGGAATGTGGTATCTCTACGTACCCAAACTATCCAATTATTTGATGAAATTTATGATTGGATAAACACATTATGTTAAGCATGACAGATAGACAACAAACACATTGTATAAAGCATGGCCGACTTGGGACAAGTGGCTCTTCATCCTCACTCAATTTAAGTTTTTTATAACATAAAGATGAGCTTTTTGTAATTATATCGAATATAAAAGCATTTTATTTCTCACTTTCCAACTAAACAACAATAGTCAATAACATAGTCAATGAGTTAAATAGTGGTGCATATAGCCTAGAAATTCATCAAAGCAAAAATATGTGTTCCATAACTCCTAACATTGATAAATTTACAAGAGTATTTCCAACTCAAATTCATCGCCCCACATAAGTAACAAGCACTAGCAATTCATCAAAGGAAGAGGCAGGGACTTGCTTCTCCACAACTTCCCCGGATAAACTTAAATGGTGACCTCTAACATAAACTTGTCTCTTAGCCTTTGAAATAATTTTCATGTGTCTTATCATACCTTCCCAAAAATATAAAAATGTCCATAAACAAATGGCCCAACCACCTTCATGTGGCCTTTGACATTAGTCCACATCACACATTAATGTAAAGGAAAATTGTGGGGACAAATGTGGGCCATTGGAAATAAAGGAATTCAATCGTTGATTGAATTCAATGTGGGCCATTGACTGGACTCATTTATTAATGTGTGTATTTATTAAAAGCATGCAAGCCACAAGAGTGTAGTCGTCAGTAGTGGATATCATCCCCTCCATGAATTTCGTACTGGTGAGCGGCCCCATGACTCTAGTACTAGTGATCAAACCCCTATAGTGCATCGGCATACGTTCCCTGTAGTTCATCATCCTGCGTCCCATGTAGTGTCATTTTGCATGTTGTAGTATTAGAATTCTAGTGCGTGAGGTACTAGATAGTCATGCAGCACTAGAACAAGGCCCAACAACTGAAGGAGATCAAGATGTTAATGATGGTGAATTACTCACTTCTTTCTTGAAAACTAAGAAACATAAGAAGAAGTGATTGTACGTATTTTGAGGATACAATTTAATAATGTAAATTTTTTTTTTTTTTTTTTTTGTCTATAATAGTTTCTTTGTTCATATACAATTCGTTTCATTCATTTTTTAAGTTTCCTTCCTTAAGCTTTGTTTATTGGATTAGTTATTATCATTAGTCCCATTTAGCACTATTACGACACTATTAAAATCCCAAAATATTCTCTAATTTTTTTTTGTTAGTTAATCTATATGCCTAGGCCCTATAATTTCTCAAGAAGTTATCCTTGTCACTTAAACAAAATCATCCTCTAGTTAATGGAGCTCCTCCCCTATACAATAATCTAGAGTTGAGAATAGAATTTCCATGTATTTTTTAGTCAATTATGTGTTTTTCCCACCGCTGAAACCTAAAAGTGTATTGGTTCTTACTAGCTTGTTCCATCTTTAGCCAATATCAAAATTTGTGAGTAGTGCTTGCTAGAATTAGTGAATCATGATACAACTTGACACTTCCAACCTCAGTGCTTATCAATTGTCTTTCATTTTAGGAGGTAATTCAAACTTCCCTCGATGGAGTGTTTTTGTCTAGAAGTGACAAATAGACTAAGCAATGTATGCTAGGACCAAAAATTTGTGGAGCAGTTATGTCATAAAGAGTTCCACCTCAATTTCTAATATGCATTAAACCCAACAACAACACACCAATCGTGGTGTTTTTCAAAGCTATCCAAGGAAGTTATCCCCAGGATAACTCAAATCATACTTGGAAAGGTCACATGATTTATGTGTTGAGAACATTTTGTGACTTTCACCCCATTTCTTATAAGACCATCTAAAATGTTTCCAATCTTCCATTTCAATCAATCCTGCATTACTAAAAATTAGTCTACACAATAGAAGTGTTGTACTTAATTTTGAATGTTCTTATAGTTTTCTATCAACAAAGATAACTAAGTCTAACTATAGTTAGTAACTAAATATCCTTCTAACTTGTATGCAGTAGGAGTTACAAACATAGATTCCTATGAGAATCCCAATGATCCCATGATCCTACATCTTTTCATAGGATTGCATGATTATCCCAATGATCTTGCATCATTTCTCACACTGTGTTTTATAGGTTGTTTACATTGTGAATAATTGGGCTTGTATATTTCTACATTTTCACTCTCCTTCAAAAAATTGGAAATATTGAATTTATATTTAGCCACTACATCCTCATTTGGTGCAGTTTTTCGAGTCATTTCATAACTTGAATTTTTGTCTTCCATACTAGTTCTTTTGGAAGTGGAAATGTCACTTTTATTAGTTGTCCTTTATGCTCTACCATTTAGTTTACCTACTTTATTTAAATAACCATCATACCTCACAGACCCATGCAGAACATCTGGAACCTTTGCTCTTGAAGTAGAATCAATAGGCCTCATATATGACTTTTGTTTATCAAGATGTTGGTCAAAATTTTTAGCATCATCCAAATATCTAGAAAAAGTAGTATGTGCCCTTGTAGAATCTTGTCCCTTGAAGGTGTATTCATCACGAATAGACCTTCCAATAGGCGTTGTGTCTTCAAAATACCTCTTAGAGGTAGCATTTGTAACCCTTGCTTTGTTAATTTATTTTGCAAGTTGTCGTGTCTCAAGATCGTTTCTCTTAGAAGTAACTTCATCCCTAGTAGGAGAATCAAAGAGGGTTTGAGATAAGGTAACATCTCTATTTCTTCTCATATCCAAACCCACCTCCTCTCTCTTTTCTTTTCTAAAAGAGGTCATGGCCCATATTTCCATTAACCAGTGCAAGTTTAAAAAAGATAACTCATTTTTCCCAATGTATCGTGGTTTTCATCTTATCGTTGTCTTATAAATCATGGTGCTTGAGGCTTTGGATTATTTGTTGCACAATGGAATGCCTTGGAAATTTATTGAAGGTTTCCCTCTCCTCGCATTGCATGATGGGAAGATTTCCAATGGTCACTTTGTTGATGACTCCTTCCTCATAGTGCTTGAGGCTCATTGTTCAAATGGAAGTGCTATGGAGTGTCTTCAAATCTCTTTTGATGCTTCAAGGTCTAACATACTAAGGAAAAACTCAATGTTACTGATCCATAAATAGTATGGCTATGTATCATCAGTATCATTAACACATATACTCTATAGAAAAAAAATTGGTCTTTGCAATATGAAATGGATTCAAGCATAATATTAGTCTATGTCCTCTAATTGTTGTTCTCTAGTAGATCTTAGAGGGATTTTTTCTAGTTTTGGTTACATTACTCAGCTTGTTGGATTTGTAATGGTGAAAACATTCCCATCAAGGAGCAAGTCCACTACTTCTATATGGTTTCAACTAGGTAACATGCTCAACTACAATGAAATGTTAGCAAGAAACAAAACAACAATCCAACCTCAATTTCTTCTATGACATTGCACTTACATGGCCAGAGATTGAAACCAACAATGATCAATTGATAACTTAAGGAAATAACAAAGGACTCAACATTCCAACAATTCCACAATTGACCAAGGGGAGATCACTGTAACTATTGGAGATCACCCTTTTGGCTGGGAAAGATTACTCTAAAGTAAAATTATTTTGGTTGAGAAATATTACTCTAGACTAATTATGCTCTTACATTAGACTCCTTGGGTACAAAAAAATGTAACATCCTTCTCAAATTATGGATGATGAAAATTAATAGTCATGGGGAAATGAATATAAATGTCAACATTTTGATATATCAATTTGTACCACGCCTTGATCCTAACATTTATGTTTGTATCCTCAGATGCGGGTGACAGAAGTGACTGCGCCACCTGCCCACTTGGCAGGATGGCTCCACCATCTGGCAACAGCCTTTAGCTTGTGCCACCCCGAAGACTCTGGATTTAATGCAAGTGACGACCCTATTCCACCTGGACTCTTCGCGCATGTTTATTTTTACCACCCCCATGGCCCGGCAGTTGGCATTTATGCTGGCTCAGGTTCCTATGTCCCTCGTCCCCGTCTGGTTCATCTGCCGCATTACACTCTCCCATGTGAAGTTTGATCTCTCCAACTGCAACTCCATTAATATGAAGCCCCCCATCCATGCCCCTGCGGTCATTGCTTGTCTTTGTTATTCTCTTTCTGCCTCCACTGAGGAAAGCTTCACTCCGACTCCATTTTCCTGTGACCTTGCCGACAATGCCATCACTCATTTGCGCGGCACTTCCAGGAGGGGTGCTGGCCATGGCACAGGGAAAGTTGCGACCTCGGCTAAAAAGGAAAAAACCGCTATCAATGGCTATAAGGATAATGTCTCTGTCCCGGTTCGCAGACTGGTAGACGATTGGGAATTGCATAGCGTGGCTAAGATTTTGGCCTTTGGTAGCCAAGGAACCCAGTTCAACGACTACTAGTTAATGAAAAACATGCTCGGTACGCTGGTAGAAGTGATGCTCACAAATTGGAACCTGGCCAAGATTTCAATCATGGAAACCAGGGCCAATATGGCACATCTTGATGGAGTTTTGGCTGCTCTGGAGGACAATTTGATGGGAAAAAGATATTCTCTATTTCCTCACCCCACTCCAGCACCCCAATATGGCCCTCTTGGTCTCGCTGAGGGGTTGGTTGATGATTTGCATATTCATGCTGAAGGTGCAGTGAATGCTGCAGAAGTCCAAGCGACTGACAGTTCCCTGCACAATTCCATGGGTGTTACGGCTATTGATGGCCCGGGTCTTGTTCACGACCCCAATTCAGGCCCGAGATCTCTAGCAATGGTGGTGTTACAAGGGGGCCCTCCCCCAGGGATTTCCTTTCTAATTCCTTCGACAATTGAAGCTTTGCATTACAAGTGCATCAGAAAGGCCCAGGATGAAGTTGTTCCTCCTCACAAAGTTGATCCCCTACCCATCAAGCTCCTGATGCAGAATTGGGATGACTACTTCTTCGGAAATTTCCCAATCATTGAGGAGAAACACGACTCCCTGAATGCAGAAGCTAGCAATTAGCGTTTCTCTGTGTGAGCACAGCTCTTCTGTTTTTTTGCGGTTAGCTTTTATGTTCTCCTAGTTTCTATTTATGGTTCACTGTCAGACGCTTGAATATCCCTCTGGTCATGTTGCGTTTATGTTTTTACTGGTCAATTGTAACTATGTCAGTACTACTCAGCCCACTGTAGGGCAGCTTCACACAGGTTCTTTTTTGTCCTCTTGGTTCCATGAGAAGCTTCAGAAAGCTCTTGAATATTTTGATTCTCATGTGGTTGTAACATTGTTTGTACTATAATATAAATTTCCTTATGCTGCTTACAAAAAAAAAAACATTTATGTTTGTATAGCACAATTTTGCCAAGAAACAAGTTGAATTATGAAGGGGTGATACAAACTATTATATGGTTCTAAGCATAAGAACTAGTATAGAGCACTACCTTGAATTCATTGAGAGCAACAAATTTGATCTAAAAGTACCTTGTGAGGATTTCTTAACACATGCAGTACCTATTTAGACCCATTGGATTATTTAAATCCATTGTCACTAGTTTGCATACAAAATTTACCATTCGCATTACTACCATGCAATTTGGACTTTCTAAGAGCAATTTTTGGTGAAATTACCTAAATTGGTTGTTTGAACCCTATTTCAAATGAGCAAGCTTGTTGTGCTTGTCACTCCACACTTGCACTATTTGAAGATGTAAAATTTGGATATGTAATACATAGATTCATATTATTTCCAATTGTACTGGTGTTATTTTATTTGGGCTAGGAATTTTTACTCTAAAGTAAAATTATTTTGGTTGAGAAAGATTACTCTAGACTAAGTATGTTGTTGCATTAGACTCCTCAAGTAGTAAAATTGTAGCATCCTTATCAAATTATGGATGATGAAAATTGATGGACATGGGGAAATGACTATAAATGTCAATATTTTGATATTTGAATTTGTACTACACCTTGATACTAACATTTATGTTTTTATAGCACAATTTGGCAAGAAACAAGTTGAATTATGAAGGGGGTGATACAAACTACTATATGGTTCTAAGCACAAGAACTAGTATAGAGAACTACCATGAGTTCATTGTGAGCACCAAATTTTATCTAATAGTACCCTGTGTAGATTGCTTAACACAACCAATGGCTACACAATTGGATTGCTCAGATCCATTGTCACTAACTTCCATCCACAATAATACCATGCAATTTGGACCTTCCAAGAGCAAGTTTTTGTGGAATTACCTAAAGTTGTTGTTTCCACCCTATTTCAAAAGAGCAATCTTGTTCTGCTTGTCACTCCACACTTGCACTCTTTGAATATGTAAAATCTAGACTTGTAATACATCGATTCATGTTCTTTCCAATGGTACTAGTGTTATTTTATTTTGGCTGCGAATGATTACTCTAAAGTAAAATTATCTTGGTTGAGAAATATTACTCTAGACTGAGTATGCTCTTTCATTAGAATCCGTTGCTAGGAAAAATGGTAGCATCGTTCGCAAATTATGGATGATGAAAATTTATGGACATGGGGAAATGACTATAAATGTCAACATTTTGATATCTCAATTGGACCACACTTTAATCCTAGCATTTATGTTTGTATAGCACAATTTGTTCAAGAAACAAGTTGAATTATGAAAGGGGTTATACAAACTACTATATGGTTCAAAGCATAAGAACTAGTATAGAGCACTACCTTGAGTTCATTGAGAGCACCAAGTTTTATCTAATATTACCTTGTATGAATGGCTTCACAAAACGAGTTCCCACACAATTGGATTATTCAGATCCCTTGTCACTAGTTTTCAATATCATTTACCATTATGCCCTGGAGAATGTCTACGTGGTGGCATACAAGCATCCTTTCCAACCACCCTTGGAGGTCCATTCTTTGAAAGCAACTGCCTATTTCCATTTCTCATGCATGGGTGTTGACTTAAGTGCATAAATTGTACAACTTGATGATGCAATGACAAGCTTTCCATGTGCTTCCAATTTAACAAAGGCGCAAGAGATTCAATAACATAATCCATAAGAGGCTTGGATTTAAGATACCGACTTAGGAAATGTTGTGCTATCTGAGATGCCCTTTGTGCCCCTTTCACAAAATAGTTAAACTCCAACCAAGGATCTACAAGACAATACAACTTTATTTTGTCCATAAGATAAGGTCAATCCCATGCCACCATATTATGTTCCCCACTTGATCATAGTATAGTGGACTCCATCTAGTCACTCTTACAATGGTTAATCATCATAGACTGGAGTCAAATGTGTCATTGATGTAACAATGACCAATCGTCTACTTAATGGAAAAAGTATTCCATGTTCTGTAGTACGATCGACATAATGTCGTCATTAGTACAACAGTGCATTGTCATGCTCTTGGAAAATGTACTTTGGATCATTGACATATGTGACTAATGGATGTTGGCATTACAACAACCAGTGAAGAAGTCATAATTACTAAAAAGGTTCCGAATGTTTCTCGGCCGTATGAAATATATGTTAGCCAGAAGTATGATGCCAATTCGCCGATGTTCCGATTATAGTCCCCTTCAAGTTGGGCCAAAATGTGGAAGTTGCTTTTGGTCAAAAAAATGACAAAAATATACTCCCATCGTTCTAACGATGAAATGGTTTTGACAAAAAATAGATCAAGCGTTGGCCACACTTGCAATAGTCGTACGATGAAACTTTGTCACAAGATCATTGGAAATTGGGTTAAATTTAGTAGTGTGGGAAGATCCAAGGCCACCTCCCTGAAACTCACCAATGTCAAAATAGATAACGTGGAGACCCAACATGAACTCAACATACAGTCTCATAAGAAAAAATCATGGAACCTCCCTATTGTTACAAGGAGATTTGTTAAATACCATGAGCCAACAATCCTTCCAATTTTGTTTCCATGGATCGTATGTGCACCAATCCATGCAAAGGCGCCTCTTGAGAGGATCATAGGATCGATTGGTTTTGGGGTCAATGAAAAATCCAACAATCGACTATTTTGCAATTTTTCAATTTATTTGATTTGTTCTTTATTGAGACCAAAGGAGTAGAATTGTTTTATCCTAGACCTATATTTAGATATATTTAATAATTGACCGTGGGCGTGGTCAACATAGGCAATGATGGTTTCAAGGGATGTGGCTAAGGATAGTCTTGATGGTCCTCTTATGGTTCTGAGCTCTTGAACCAAGTTTCTTAGTTGGTTTAAAAGTTGGTTAATATGGGTTTATGTGTTTAGGTTCTCCTCGTGGTTAATGTTTGTTTGTGGATTTGGTTTGGGGTTTCTGCAATTATGATGGAGGACAAACAATATACATGTAAAAACAATAATTTTTTAAAAGTATGTTTCTTTTAAAATAATGGTTTTTTATTAAATCACAAGTGTATAAAAGAAAATAAGAAAAATATGAAGGAATTCTAGGACGGAGGAATAACGATGTCCCTTGGTGAGGTTGGATTGGTGAATACACACTTGCATTATCAATGAAATTGATCAATTGCTAGTTGAAATGGGGAGAAATTGGCCCATGGGACATTTTTTTTTCATTTGCAGAGGAGCATGCATTCATTTTTTAGGAACACACACATTTTTTAGGAAGACAAACACGTTTTGAAAACATGCACATTCCCAAAATGCACACGTGTTCCTATCCACGTGTTTGCTTGCATGGAGGTTTGACAATTGTTGAACCAAGAACGTGTACACATTTTTGTGAACACATGTGCATTTTTTAAATTTAGTGCTAGTGCACTCCTCTTGCAACAATATTAAGCACCAACTTTGAGCGGGCACCCATAGTAGAATAAATGTATTTAAGTGTATTGATTTCAACTTTCAATGAATTGATTTTATATTCAAGTACTTTGTGCATTGATTTAAGTGTTGTGTATGAATCATATATTTTAAATGGTAACCATCTACAATACATTTTTTTATCCCATCTACAAACAATATCACTACTATTGTCAATGAGTTTCATAATTATTCGATAAGACCTTGAGATGCATATATAGGATTATAACTAACAAGTTTGAACCCATAAGAGAGATGGACCCACAAACCTATGAAAACAAATGATAATATACTAGTTTGGTTAAAAAATGTGGAAGGATGTCTTCTGGTCATGAGGACATGAACTATGCTAGCATTAAGAGACTTGGGATGACAGTGGGGTCTTATGCCTAGATTTACTCGGTTATGACAAATGGTGACCATGAGGCCATGGGAGGATCCTGAGTGCATGTTGGAGTTTTTTTGGGGAAATATGTGGTTGAAATTCTTTATTTGTCATGTTTATCATGCTTCTTGGAGAGTTTTGGACACTTCTAGTGGAAGATTTGGTAGTGATGGTCTTCTGGTAGTGAAGAAAAGGTTTATTATGGAGGCATGATGTAGATCTATTGGTTAGAGACAAACACTATTCCATTTTTCTTTGAGAGATGCAAATCATGGAGGATCCTGCAATTGGAGAAATGGATATGATTTGGCGGCATTCTGTCGGTGGGGAGTACATTCATCAGTTTGCTTGGAGCTTTTGGAGACTATAGTGTTGCGGTTTGAAGTTGGCATGTGATGATATGAAGTGTACAAACATACTTAGGTGAGGTGGATGATCTCTAGTACTGAAGAACAATCACTGAATGTGATTTTAGCGGAAAGATTGAGGAGCCTACACCTGGATTTGGATGTAATTTCAACGAGTCTCTCAGCAGAGAAGTGATCAGTTCACTAGAAGCATCTTTTATGGAGTTGAAAATATTTATTATATGTAAATGGGCATACTACTGTAAGACATGGTTAGAGATGTAGACCTAGGTGATAGGGGGCATGATAAATTACTCGATACCTGGTTAAAACTTTTAGTGGTCTTGGTGATTACCCCAAGGAACATTTAAAGGGGATTGTTAGGTTAACCTTGAGTGGATAAATGAGTCATTAAACTAATCTTTGTTTTAATGGGATTGCTAAGTTAACCTTGAGTGGGTAAATAGTCATTAAACTAAGGGCCAGTACAAGCTAATGTTGGCCACTGATGATGCCTTAGTCGCAATGGACTTCTAGAAAAATAGAAATCTTAACGTCAAAAAGCAATATTAGAGCTACCTTCACAACTTTTTGGAATATGGGATAAGAAGATGAAACGTAGACAATCGGATTGCGTTCCAGAATATATAAATATTATTTATGGAAATTAAGTATAAATCCCAAAAAATGGGGTTCTCCTAAGGTTGGTATGTTATTTTTTTAAGAAAACATAATGAATATGTTTGCGTTGGGACCCGAGTTTGGTATGCAAATGGTGGAATTTTGTGAAAAAAATTATATGCGGTCATAGATAACAGGCCATTCTAGTGCAGCGTTGTTTTCCCATATTTATTTATGTTAATTTTATTTTATTTTTTAATTAAGGAAGTCATCCAAGCCCTAAAATGACTAGGTTGATCGTTGGGCCCCGACATGATGGTCTTAACATAATCAATGAAATTTGTTTTTTTTAGGATATAGGTCTTTGTGTGTACTTGTGCAGGCTCTTTTCTGATTTCAAAATAGGTGAGCCAATCAAAAGTTATAGACAAAAGAAATAACCTACATTTTGTGTAAGATTGACGTTAGTGCAATTAAAATTAATTAAAAAATAGAAACAAATAAAAAATTTAATAAAAAATTACATATTCAGAATCTGCACATAGTTCTACAAGTGTGCAATTTCATTAGTAGTGGACAAGTGTAGCATACACAGAATCATGCTGGAAACAAAAGAAGTTATAGAATAAGATGTATTTTGTTATAACACGGTCCAAGCCACTTGGTTTGGAAACCCGAACCTAAAACCATAGAGGCCAAGTCATCCACCACATTGGTGGGAAAGGAATTGCCCGCCAAATTTTAGAAATTTAAATGGCGTGTGCGTGTTGTTTTAAATACACATGTACGCACTAAGAGCGCATACGCAGAAATAGATCGTATGCACTAAACAGTGCATACGCTCTATTTAGTGCGTACGTTCTATTTAGTGCATACGCACTATTTCTTTTACTAATCTAAAATGTAGTTTTGTTTTCATCTTCATCTATCTCAAACCCCCCTGCCACTCGTCTCCCTAACCGTAATCCTCCTCCTCTCCTTCATCTATTGTTGTCCCTCCCTAACCCTCCTCCTCTCCTTTGTCTATTCTTGTCCCTCCCTAACCCTCCTCCCCTCCACCCCATTTCAACCCCTCTATCTCTCTCTCTTTCTCTCACTGCCCCCTTCAATCCTCCTCTATCTTCCTATCTACCTGAGCTTGCTCTTCTTCTCTCTCTCCCTCCCCTCTACCTAAAATTCTTCTCCTTCTCACTCTCCCTCCTATATCCACATTGCTAATTACAACAATCGCCTTCTCTCTCTTACTCATCCCATCAGCCTCTCTCTCTTACTTATCCCGTCCCACATCTTACAAGATGATAGTGATGACGACGACAACGATGATCATGGTATTCACCCTCTTCCTTATCATCATCATCATCATCATATGAACATATGATGATGAAGATGATGATGATGATGACGATGATGAAGATGATGATGATGCATCATCATCATCATCATCATCATAATCATCTTCGTCATCATCATCGTCATCATCATCCTCATCATCTTCATCATCATCATCATCATCGTCTTCGTCGTCATCATCATCATC